>CM034151.1:682008997-682099614 GCA_019776745.2 Taxus chinensis | reverse complement strand
AACATTTTTTTAGCAAAAAAATTTTCTTAAATGGATTCTCAAATTAAGACTTATGTAACGTATAATCAACCTTCATTTTACATTTAATACAAGTATCACATTACATAGGAGTAAAATCTTATTATATCCATGAATCATCTTACAAATGAAAAAAATAATCAATTTGCAACAAGTTCATCGATTAATACAACATTCAACTGGGTCATACCAATCTCTTATAATCCACCTGCAAAACTGATATAATTTTTATGGAGATTGCGTTCCAAAGAAATCGCATGAACGTTTAAAATTTTCCCCTATTATAAGCCTTTAATACATACATGTTATAAAAATTTGAAAAAAAAAGACACAATCTGCCCATAACAGTAGCACTACTTATTTAATAATATCTTTTTATATTCTCATTCAATTTAAAGTGTTTATTACATTGACTAACTGATTATACATTTCCTTTCAGTACGTTACATACAATGAAACATCACAACTCTAACTAACTTGATCACTCTGGGATTGAAGAAGTATTACCAAAATACCATTTATTCTAACTGTTATAGGAAATACTATATAGCAGTCACTACACACAAAGATGTATTACCTTTTAATCCAAACAAGTAGAGAAATGGTCATATTAGCCAAGAAGCGTATATGATAAATCGAGTAATTAATGAACAAACGAAAGATCATATTCTATCTTCATTCACTCAAAATAAATACAGAGTAGTTTTTCTGAATGAGCGGTATGGGTGAATGGAAAACTCAATACCTTAATACAAACTAATAACTTATAATATACCCTATCAAACTAGAAGTGTATCTCTATAGAAAACCCAACTAAACACATCACCAAACCTTCTTATTATTGTGACCATCAGGAGTGACAACCATGTAAAATTGATTTTAGCATGCAGTAAGACTTTATTAACTTGCAACTATTGTTATTATTCTACCAAAAAATATTTGGTTATTATTACTTGCAATACTCCTACATATAGATTTATGAATTCATTTACAATTTGTATTACATCTCACACATCCCATGGTTAAAATGTTTTACAAAATGTAATAAACATCTAAAAGTATATATATTTATATGTCGTAGACAATTTACACAAACTGCTACTATTCTCCCTGATTATTTGAATTAACTTGCAATAGCCAATCTAGCTCAACATAATAATTTTTGTAAAAAAAATTAACATAATATACACGTCTGTGTGTTATATACTAAGTAGATCAAAGATAGTAGACAAGATGTTAAATGCCACTAAATTCATTAAATAACATGCAAGCTATTTGTGTATATCGAAAAAATCTCAAAACTCTTTTCCTCTTCGTAAGATTAAGGCAGTACGTACTGGAAACACAATCAGCCAAATAACGCAACTCGTTAATACTAAATCATTACACATACCAAAAACAATATTAACTAGACCCAGATTAATCAAGTCATACTCTTGGGTGATTATTAAATGCTAATCGAAAATAACGGCATATAATAAGCCATTTTATCGCGGGTACACATTTCATAACATCTTCACGAAAACCTAATGTAGCAATTTAATTGACGATTAATATATCAATTAGACCCTATATGTTGTCAATACTTAGTTCGGTATCACAGAGATAATGGGTAAGTCAACAACCCAAAAAAAATGATATAAGGGCTTGAAGTGATATGCAATCTGTTTCCACGAAATCAAAAAATTCATTCATTATTCTATTTGTATCTCGAATACCCATGCACATAAGTATTTATACATAACAGTATTCAATATTCACAACCAAACTGAAGGCATCACATAGTCCATGATACCCGACTCGTATTCCATAAAACCAATAAAACTATTCGATTATATTCCTGAAGAAAACTAGTATAGTTCAAAGATTGACCCTTAACATATCAATATAGGAATTCAAACAATTTCAATTTATATTCACAAGACCACAATCATACAATACGATTACTGGGAAATATTTATGCAATATTATTTTTTAAGGATAAGTTTCAAACCATCACACAGAGCTCAGGAAGAGATGCCAAAACTCATAATAAAACAACTATTTAAATGAAATTGTCATTTCATGCACACAATAAAAAAATAACGTAAGGTACAAATGATGCACGCCTATAGGTTTTATCGCTACCAGATTCCACTCCACCATTCCCCCATAAAACTGCTTCATCGTTGAACATTTTCTATTTTACTAGTAATCTTCAACTGGTGAATATGCAGTACAGACTCATTGAGAAGAAAAGAATTCTGAAGACCTGCAATGGTGCCTACTAGAAGGGTGAACCAGATACTAAATTCTCTTTCTTCTTCACGCATGGGACAAATCCATTGTCTTGTTCCAAGCTCTTATTTTGACATAGGTTTGGAGATGTCTCCAATGTCCAAGGAAAGCCATAAAATGCCAAAAACCCTTTATTTCCATGACAAGATTTGGATAAAAAATGGGGAAAGGTCTGTAACCATGTGTCCCAAACAACACATTTTTTAAGGAGTATTTTGTCAAACAGCTCACAAGATTGGTTAAAATCTCCCTTTTGGTGTAGGCTGGGAGAAAATTTCCAAAAGAACCAGTTTTCCAAAATGCTATAATGGATGTTTTCACCTTGTGCTAAGGTGCCTATTCCTGTTGAAGCTTGTTGGGATATCCCTAGGCGCCTTCACATCTCCACTTTGGCACATGGAAGAGTCAAATAGACAATTCTTGTAGAGATATGAGTGGAATGGAAAGAAAGTTACTTTATGTCTTAATTAATGTACAACTACTCAAAATACCATATAAAGAGCAGTAAAAGTGAAGTGGTAGTTATATCTTCCTTTCTTCTCAAAGAAAAATTAACCCACTTCAATGCAGATATAGATCCAAATAAATCAATTTGTATATATTAAAATGAGGAGATATTTGGTCACCTACTCATCCACATGCGCAGGGCTGATTTTACCTATAATGAATTGATTTTGGATAGCTATTAAAGAGAGGTCCGTTTGGCATAGTTCCCATAACATTAAGTTTATTGAATTATTGGTGTTTACACTCGCAATTATTGCTAGATTACAATGTTAACTTGGGTTTCATCGTGGTTTTGGCCTTTGGATCTTAAGTAAAGTGTTATTATTATTATGCAAAGAATGTGTCGCTCTCCAAATTTGTTTGGACAAAAGTACCCCATGCCCTACCAAAGGTCTGTCAGCTAGAATTGGCCCTCAACCATACGCCTCCATTAATCTGCACCTGCCCCTCATCAATTCCTTTACCAACTCTATTAAATTCCTCCGCGATAATTATTATTATTACTATTTATTTCCATTTCTTTATTTCGTTTTACTTATTTTATATAAAATTTGTATTTTGTTAAAAAAAAAATTGTTATTACTTAGATCATATTTGTGTCTTTTTTATATATGTATAATGTTTATCTATTTATATATTCATTTTTTTATCAATTTAATATGTCAAATTTGTATTAGGGTAATAAAATTACTGCTTATTATCTTTTGAAACAAAAGGGCGAGTTTCCCAAGAATGAAGATCACCTACCTCTCAAATGAGATCAACGAAACATGGAGTAGAAGGTTGCATATCTGTGAAACACCCCTCTAACGGGAATGAACTACAACGATGGCCACTAAAGGTGATTTTATATTCGAGTAAAGGAGTGACACTAAAAGGTTATGATACCATACGATCGGTTGATTCCTTCACAAACAACGACCCCCAAAACAATGAAGTCATTACAGACCCCCTCAATCGTACAAATGTTTGATGAGATAATATTTCCTATCAACGGGTCGGCTATGAAGGTTGAACCCACAATTAACCGATTAGGATAATGAAGTGGAGCATTACATAACCTAATAAATTTAATTGTACTCTTAGTTAATGTTCAAGCAATTGCAACAATAATTAGTTAATGATCTTACAAGTATTGCATTTAGTGGAGGTTGAAGGTTTGAATGTTAGCAATATTAGATGTGTTTAGTTAATATATATTATAAAGGAAGAATATACAAAAAAAATGGAGAAAGGTGATATAACTAACATTGTTATACATGATTTCATACTGTATAGATTATTAGACAACAAATCATAAAGCAATATCTTATTATAATTTCTTTATTGAAACATCTATTTGTTACATTTAAGTTCTCCAAGGTTGTTCATTCTACACATGGACATGAAGAGGGTAAGCATAGAGATGTTATAGGGAGCACAAGCAACAATTGTGATGGGAATTTGTTTACGATATTTGGTGAGGTAATTTCACAAAACACTATTCGAATGGAATGAGAAATGGACGATGTTTTTTCAAAAAAAAAAAATTTGCATCCTCGTGAGTCTATCCCGGGGTAAGATTTTTTCAACGCAGAACAACGTGTTTAGTTCATACTAATATAAACTTAAATGCAGATACAATTATAGGTACGTGGCAAGGATAATATTCTTATTGGGTTTGTGTTCTCTTACATGTACAATTACATCTATAATTACATGTACAATTCCAAGTACATGACAAGAATAATATGCTTTTCCAACTTTTAAATAGCCTCATGGATGTTAAAAGTTATTCTTATATTTAACCCTTACATGACTTCAAACTGGTGTGGGTATTTATATTAACTTGAATCAAGATTGTTTTGTTGCAAGTACAGTATGCAGTTGGTTTTTTATATTATTTCAAGGTTAGTGGTCACTTTAATTTAACAAGTTACTTAATGATATTTTGAATTTATCGTCCACTAGCTTATGACACAACATAATATTTGGATCTTCGCGGTCTCTAGTTTTTAACAAAATAAAGAGAGATATTATTTTGAATTTAGTGGGAACTTGGATTTAACAAATTAAATCAACCTAGTTTTATCTTGGCGGCCAAATGTATTTTAAGAATATAATATTTCGAGCTAAAGAATCACTATCATTTAACAAGTTAAAGAAAGACATATTGAGTTTAGTTTCCATTGTTATCTCTAGTGTTAATCTCGTGATTAACTTCCACCTGGTTAGAGGATTGAATTGATATAACACAAAAAGGTAGAGTAGTTTCGGATTGAAGTGAAATTTGTAACCTGTTTTTTAAATTTGTTACTACTTGAACAAAACTATGACTAGCATCATGGATGTTAAAAGTTCTTCTTATTGGAAAGATTAAAATATTTTTTAATTACTAAAAAATTCCTTTTATGTTATAAGTTTATAATATGTTGTTGTTTGAATGAAAAAATAATGAACATGTTTCTAAAATAGTTTGATGTCTTTAAAATTTTGTAGATCAATTGTTTTCACAAAAAGAATTGCTTACATGCATTGATGGAAATCAATGAATACAATGCTCAAGTATAACACCTGACATATCAGTTATTAGACCAAACATATTCATTTTCAAAACATGTGTTGTCTTGCAAAGGATTTTTGGAGGAAAAATTGGACTAAGGATTTACTCCCCAAGGTCAACAAGATGAAGTCTGCCGAATTGAATTGTAAAGATTGGAGGACGAAATTTTATTTGTTTTAAATATTTGTTACTTACTGCAAAATACCTTTTATGTTGTACTTATAATATGTTTTTGTTTGAATTAAAAATATTTAACATGTTTCTAAAATAATTCAATGTCTTTTAAACGTCCTAGATAAATTATTTTCACAAAAATGCTTTTCTTACATGCGTTGATGTAGATCAATGAGTACAATGCTTAAGTATAACACCTGACATATTAGTTCTTGGACCAAACATATTCATTGTTTGAACATATGTTGTGTTGCAAAGGATTTGTAGAGGAAAATTTGGATTAAGGATTTACTCCACAATGTCAACATATTTTTCTAGTTAGCTGTTCAAAACAAGATTTTAACCCTTGATAACGTGAGAATGGATACAATTAATAATTGGACAATAAGAAATATCCTTAAAGATACTAAAGAAAATTCGTTGAAATATTTTGATAAATGTAATTATTCATACCCCTAGATTAAAGGGTAATAAATGTGAGGATTATCTTCCCAATTTGGGGGATAAAGGTAATAATTTTAAAGTGTGTTAGAGGGGAGATGATATCACAAATGTTATTAATCTCATAAAGTACCGATGTGTAGGTAGATCTTTTCTCTCGTTGGGATGGCATCCTTGTACTTATATTTAGCAAGAGCCTTTGCACATGTATGATATATGGTGGGATTTATATTAATTTTTCTCTTACGATTCATTTTGACCGTTGTTTCTTCGATTTTAAATCTCAGTCAACTAAAAACATGGGAGGTGGTCATTTGAGAACCAAGCCCATGAGCTATGGTGCCCTAAAGGACAAACCTTCCTTGGGGCACATTCTAAAAATTTGGTGGTTTATGAATATAATTTCAAAATTCATGGGGTCTGGTCCTTATCTTGCGTTGGAGTTTGGTCAGGCATGGAAAAATGGTACCATGGTGATTCGTGGCATCAAAATTCAAGTTTCAGAGGATTCGATAGCACAGGTGACTGGAATGAATATGAAGGGCTTTACAATATTCAATGACCGCACGAGACACAAGCACAAAAATTGAGAATTTCTTCTGCGGTAAAAAAATGGTTTACTTGCTGGTGGACAATATAGCTAAATTTTGCATCACTAATATTTGGAATATGGTCTTCCTCCACCTTGTGAGGTATATTACTCTTGGAGCAAATTATAGAAAGATATTTAGTTACCATCTTACTATTTTTAATATGTTTAGGCATAATATTGTTGAGCCTTCCATTTTTCTTGTTTATGTTGATCTTTGCGTTGTGAATTATTTTAAATAGGGAAATATTGATAGCTTGATACACCATGAAATAATTATTTTTCTTTTTTAAGAATGGTAAACTAGTGGTGACAAAGGAACTAGAGCCCGAATATGGGGATTTAGATTAAAATTGTACTCTTGTGGACCGTATGAACAAACTAAGGTGAAAAAATAGTATGACACCACAGGGGAAAGGAAATCTTGGTACCAGGGCTGTAGGTTCTCTGATTGATATGAAAGGGGAGTCGTTTAAAGGGAAAGAGAAAGTGGATTTGGGTTAGAATGTGGATTTTGATAAAACTTTTCTCAGGATGAGTCAGGTGTAAATGGATATGGAGGCCTTAGGAGAAGTTGGAACGGATATGGGAAATAATGTCATGCATTGTATCAACGCCTCTAAGAATATTTGCATCACCCAAAACTCTTTCAAGGTCGATATGGTAGAGATCAAGAGTTTTGTTTTAGAGTTGCAGGGGCATGTGGTCAAGCTGGAGCAAGGACACAAAATTCGTAAGTTAAATCTCCACCTCAATTGTTCTGATGAGGAAGAGTAGGTTGAATATAACAACCCTCTCATGAGTGAGAAGGATGATAAGATGAAGGGATAAGAAGAGTGTCAACGAGAGGAGTAAAATATTTTGAATTCTAACTAGTCCATCGGCTCTTGGATATTTTGTTTGAATATTTTTGGATTATATCATTTGGGATGTTTTCCCCTCCATGTTTTGTGATTTTTATTTGTATTGATCTTTTGGACTCTAGTTTGATATAAGATATTTTAGCCCTTTTTATCTTGTTTCTTTTTTTTCACTCTTAGTGATGCTCATGATCCATTCTATTGTAAGGTTTCTGTTATCTCTCGAAAGTGCACCCTGTAGAGAGATGGATGTAGGTTTTCTAAGCCTACATAATTTGATCTCTTTCTTTTTGTAGATATAATGGAAACACCTCAAGTTTGTGGGTATATCTATTTTGAGGTGAGTTCTCCCGGATTGAGAGGATGGTTCCTTATTGATGTATCATAAATTGATTTCTGGGATTTAGGAGTAAAAGATGACTATAAAATAATTAAAAATAAGGTAATACACCAAGTTTGTATGAGGGATTTGACTGAGTATATGCATAATTGATACGTGAAGGATTTTTGGTGCATGAACCCATAGTTCTTTTGCAAACATCTAAGGGCAAAACACTTAATTATACTGAGGGAGAAACTACAGTAAATAAGTTAAAATGCACATGAAAATTAAGCAGGGTAATTTGATGCAGGGTAAGGTAATTAGTCAGGAAATTAGCATTCACAAGACTAATAGAAACATACACAAGACTGCAAAATAACTTGGGAAGGTAGAAAATACTTCACACTCAGAAGGAAAAAAATGACAAAAATTCACTTCAGTACTCCTATATCCAAAAATTCCACTCCAAAGTTCTCTTGTACTTTACAAAGGCACACAATATATAGCAAAATAAAGTTCACCCCCTTCCCAAAAATAGCCCAAGGCTTGTACTCACCCATGCATGCTATTTTTATCCTTTATTTAATAATAGATAAAGGGATAAAAATAGAACATGCAATTACAAATAGACATTAATAGCCTTGATTACAATGCATTCAAACTGAAGTTGGCTGTTCTATTTTAAGAAAGCAATGGTAAATAATTTGTTAATAATAAGCTTGCTTGCAAGGCAAGTCCTTCTCTTTTGAACATGCAACTTTATCTCTTTCTTTGTTATGTCTTCTTGTGGAGCATGTAAAAATTCAACTTTCTGTTCATGGGCAAAAGAAATAAATATAATACCTACAAAACACCCACTGTGGGGACCACTTTGCACTTCACCATGTTTTGGCAATATTTGTAATTATTTGAAACATACATTATAATTCATTTTTTTTTAAAGTCAAAAATTGAAATGATAATTTGGATGGCACGTGGATTCTTCTTCATTCACTTTTACGGGCCTGTGGGTAAAATTTTGGAAATTTTATGTCCTTTGTGGACTTTTGGGATTTTTTGAAGTTTTGAGCCCTTTGCAAAATTTTAGGCCTTTTGTGACTTTTAAGTCATTTGAGGACTTTCGGGCCTTTTTTGAAGTTTTGAGCCCTTTGTAAACTTTCAGGCCTTTTGTGACTTTTAAGTCATTTGCGGACTTTTGGGCCTACAGGCTTATTTTGGCAATTTTAAGTTTTGCAAAAAGGTATCAAAATGTAGAGAGGGCTCACTGCTCCGCATTTGCTTTGACTTTTGTTTGCCGTTGACTTTTGCCTTGTAGGGTGTCGGGCTTGTGGGAGATTTTTGGAAATTTTAACATTTTTGAAAAAGGTTTCAAAGTCAAAGTACCTCTAACCTCCGTTTTTCTTCTTTTGTTGTAATGACAACACGTGTCCTCTTTCGTTTCTATGGGCCTGTGGATGAAATTTTGACAATTTGAAAATTTGAAAATTGACTAAGTCAGTAAATGACCACCATTCCACTTGGACAAATTTTGCATCGATTTTGGTGATCCATTTGTGAGAGTCGATCTTTGTACCTGTTTATTTTTTATCGTCGATCTCCAAAGTATGATTTCAGGGTTTCTGACATGTATTAAATGCATTTTTTAAAGGGCTCAAACCATGGTTTGCATTGAAAGTGTAAATCGATCCTCAACATTTGATCTTTGTACTTGTTTAATTTTGATCATCAATGACGTGACCGTGGTTGAGTTCTATTAACTCATCTCTCGAGTGTGCATGGTAAAGGTCAATTTGGCCCTAACTTGATCATTCCATTTGGATTTTCAGTCTTGCAGGTGAATCCCTGACAAAAATTTATTGACATCATTGTTGATTTTCGAACTTGGCTCTGTGTTGTTCCTCTTGATGGATGTCATTGTTAAATTTTCGAGCTTTGTCACTTCTGCAAAATAGTCACTGGGCTCGATTCATTTTTTGAGCAAGATAGTCCTCTGCCTTCTTCAGAGCTATGTGAACTTTTGGATTTTTTAGATATTTACCTTTTCTTTGGCCACCATTGGAGCTTTGTCATGATCATTTTGTTAGAAACTTCCATGGAAGTTATTGTGTTCCTTAGTTCAAGCCCTCTGTAACTTTGAATTGTGAATGCTGAAAAGGGTGAGTTTCTTTATCTTTGAACATGAAAACTATTTTATTTTCAGTGAGTTCTCTTTCCTACTATGATTATTTGCTACGCATGAATGGGTCTTATTTATTCGCCTTGATCTGTGGCTTTTAGTTCCATTTGCTTTGGCCAATTCCATATAAATTTCCAATACCATGTTGAAACACAACTTTTAGAGTTGAACTTTGGATATTTTCTGGTTAAATGTAGATTCTGTTTACACTTTCTCCTTGAAAACTGAGTAGTTCTATGTACAAAATACTATGTATTTGATATTCCAGTATTGATTTTCTTCACCGTAGAGTTCTTCTTCAATTCAATTTTGATTTCTCTAACTGGAACTTGATCATTTTGGAATGAGGAAAACATATGAGTAATTCTTCTTTGTCAATGATTCAGAGTTATATGCCTCATAAATTCTTTTCCTTCAATCATATTTGAATATTTCCACATTACATCCTAATAATATTTGTTGAATTTTTCGAATCTAGGGTTGACATATCAAGGTTGATCCATGGCTAAGTTTTCAATAATCTACTCTGTACTACTTATATCTACTTATTAACCTCATGTGAGTTTTCTTAAAATGAGTCTCTCTGCTTTCCTGATTGTGTATTGACCGGTCTAAGCTTTGCAAGGTTGAATGATGTTGATAAAATTGTAATTGAAATGGGTTTCTTGAAAACTCTACATTTTATATATCCCTTTCTTTAGTTCACTTTTTGAAATTCCTACTTGTAACCTGTAGTTGTATTTATACTCTTTGATTCTGAAGTTGAAGATTACTATGATTGAATATTGGGTTGAAAATGCCAACTGTAATAGAAATACACTTCTTGTATTTTATAATTAAGATGCCTTTGTACCTTGCAAGTGGTTTTCTTGAAATTACAAGAAATTCTTCTTCGGTTTTTGATACCATTCTGAGGCATAAGCCTTGATTCAGATACTTCATTTAAATATGGTAATATGTTACTTTTACTACATTTCCCTTTATTTCAGCTTGATATGGATACTGGAAAATTCGTAAATGTCCATTTTACATGGTGAAGCCCTGTCAAAAGTTTCCTAGAATTCTCTCTTCCTTCACTGAAATTTGGAAATTGTACATTGTCTACATGCATCTTCTTTGTTCTGTACTATAACCTTTTCCTTTTACAGAAGATATATGAGTTTTGAGTTGCATTAACCATTATTTCTAGCATGTACATGGTCCTTTTCTACTTGTCTGCAACCTGTACCTACACACTTAAGAAAATAGTTAGAAAATAATTAGGATCTTGGCCTCTCTTGTATCCATTTCCTTATTTTCTTTTCTATTTCTTATTTTGAGTAAGCTATGCAGTTTGATTTTCAGGTACTATATATCATCTGTTGGTTAGAGATCCATATGCACGAATTAGGACAGTGCAGGAATATGGATTAACCCTAAGGTCTTTATTGATGATTCCTTTCTTTTAATTTTCATGTACCATGCTTTGAATTGTGAAGACAAAGATGGAACAAGCTGGAAGGGGGACAATCTACACAACAAATAATATATAAAGGCAATGATGGGTTCACTCATATTCCTTTGGTTTCTATTTCATGCATGTGTACCTCTTTCTTTAGTAGATGTACTTTACTATTTAGTCACATCCCACGGCTTGTGTGGGAAACATTTGACCTTCCTTATGAATAAAACATTCAATTTTGAAATTGATTTGTGTATTTCCTTCTACATTTCAAGCTTCTGAATGGAGTTTATGATGAACTAAACAACTTAATCATATAATTTAATGTCTTAAACATGAAGGAAATAAATTAATGAGAACCTGTAACATTCAGTAATGAAATCTGATTTCTGTAATTTGTAGTTATGTTTTCTATACCAAAACTCAACACTTCACCTACTCTGTAATTCAGTGTCTTCCTCAAGATAACACAGCTATCCTTCAGGGCCTTTGTGTTCTTTTGTTGAAGGTATACTGAAATTGTAGACTATGTGATCTGTTACATTTTGTAACAGCACACATAGCTGTACATTTCACTTAATCATTAATTAATCCAGTAGTAACTAATAAAATCAGAACTTCCTTATCTTAGGTATACTTCACCCATGACTTTCATCGTAACGACTAAGTTTCAAGTTGCCCATTTTTTGCACAAGTGCAAAAATTGTCAACATTTCTGGTGATCATGTAGGGAAAGATTCCTACTAGCTTAAAGACTAGTGCCTTGCTCTTGTCCAATTGGGCATGGAGTCCAAAGAATATAGCCAAAATAAGCCTTTTCTGAAATGTCCAATCCTTTCCAAAACAGAACTGAAAATGGGTAAGGATCTGGTAAACCAGATCACGTGCATGAATGCACTTATTGAATTGAAAAATTATGCAATGTGTAGAAATTGCACTTAATAAAGGGAAAATCATACTCTAACAATCACTGTAAGATTTTCAATAATAGTATTTGAGAAACAGACCATTCACAAGAATGGGAAGTTCCTCTCTATTCAGCTTCGAAAGCTGAAAACCTATTGTGTTCATTGCAAATTGAAATCATGTAAGGACCACTCCATATTCTATAAAGCTTTGAGTGTCTTTCTGTCTTTGCATGATCAAAATCTCATTTTAACAAAATATCTCCTTCGTCAAATATTCTAAAGCTTTGATCTTTTTTATCAAAAGTCTTCTTCAAATCTCTTATGATTTTTCTCCATATTTAAATGAGTTTTCTCTCTTAGCTCTTGTAATTCTATTAACTCTACATAACGATCCTACAATGGTTCATTTTCAATAAGCTCCATTTGATGTTGTAAATCCAATGTTATTAGCTCAACTGAAATTGGCATTATTGCTTATTTTCCGTAGAAAATCTTATATGGTGAATTTCCAACTGATCTTTTAGGAGTCACTCTATCAGCCCAAAGTACTGAATTCAACTTTAGATGCCAAGATCTTTTATTATCTTTGAGTGTTCTATTCTAATGATCCTTAACAAGATTCTTGTTAGTACTCTCAAGCTAAGCCATTACCCTGTGGGTAATAATTAGATGAAGAACTTAAATAAATTCCATGTTTGATAGCCCAATCTGTTATCTTAGCACCAAGAAAAGCTAAAGCATTATCTGATATGATAGTTGTTGGAACACCAAATCTGTAAACTATACCTTCATAAAAGGATAGTATCGAAGCTTCATTAGCATCCTTGTAAGGCTATTGCTTCAGTCCATCATGTAAAATAATCTGTTAGCAATTAAGATCCACTTGTGTCCTTGTGATGAAGGTGGGTTTATCATGCCAATAAAGTCAAGACCCCAGTGCATAAAAGGTTGATCAACTGAAATAGGATGTAAGGGAAGCGAAGCTAAGACGTTCTTTTCCAACAAAGAAAGCACATTTTTTACACTTTCTGATCCATTCAAAACAGTCCTTGAATATTCTAGGCCAATAGTAACCAGATTTCATAATTTTTAAGGCAATGGTACCTGTGCTAAGAAAGTGACCTCCTGCAGGTCCTTCATGGAATTCTGATAATATTTTCTGAACTTTATCATAATCAACACATCGCAGCAAAATCTCCATTTATATCTCTTTTGAACAACACACCATCAATAAAGATATAGTGTACAACCTATAACCTGAAATATCTTCATTTATTTTTATCCATACCTTCCGGATAGGTCCCATGGTGTAAGTAGTTAATCAAATCAGCCATCCATCTTGATTCCTGAAACTCTTGAGCTAAGTTCAGGTTGCTGATTTTATGATTGAACCATAATTTCTTATTTCTGATATGCAATTTCAGCATGCTATTTTGAATCACCTAGTTCTGTAGCTTGTTGTTTTTCTATATCAGAAATTATATGTTCACACAGACCTTTCCCTCGAACTATCTTAGTAACCTGAATATCAACATCATACTCCATGACCTTGGTTATCTAATTTGCTCTTTTCTCATTCAACTCCTTATTTAGTAAGAATGCTTTCACACTTGGATAAGAAACAAGAACATGGATTTTATTTTTTGAAAGCATATACTTGAAATTCTTTAGTCCTCTGACTACTTAAAGTACCTATTTTTCAAGTAAATGTGTACCTTGTTTCGTAATCATGCAAGACTCTATCCAAAGAAAGCAATAGGCTGCTCAATATTTTCATCATTGAATTGAGTTAATATAGCTAGAGATTGTTTCAGCTCCTACAAGTGCATACATTGTAAAATATTTATCAAAATTTGGATTTGCAAGAGTAGGAGCTTGAGAGATAGCTGTTTTGATTGATTCAAATCCTTCTCTCCCTTCACTGGTCCAAGAGAAAGTTTTCTCTTTCTTTAGCATAGCTGTCATTTGTTTAACCAATGCTGTAAAATATGGAACAAATCTTCTAACAAAGTTGATTTTTCCAAGAAAAATTTGTAATGCCTTCTTATGATGGGACAATGATAGCTATGATATGGCTTTGATCCTGAAAGGGATCAATTGCTAAACCTCACTTAGAAACAATATGGCCAAGTAATTTGCCTTGATGTACTGAAAAGATAGACTTCTAGTGGATTCAAAGATATTCCAAATTTCCTACACAACTGAAAATTTTGCCTTAAATGCATTAGATGTTCTTCATAATATTTTGAAAATACAACAACATTATCTAAATAAACAAGAATACATTTATTTAGCAAGTTGCGAAAATCCATGTCCATTGCACGTTGAAACGTTGCACCCGGTATTTGAAAGACCAAAAGGCATCCTTTTCTAAACATAAGTAGCCCATTTGGTGGTAAAAGTTGTTTTGTACCTATCTTCTTCTCATACTAAAATCTATTTTATATCCACTGTAACTGTCTAGAAGAGATAGTCTATTTGAACCTGAGACTATTCTCAAAATTTGATTCATATTTGGGAGTGGGCAATGATCTTTTAATGAAGCTTTGTTAAGGTCTCTAAAATCCACACATAATCTGATTTCTCTGTTCTTCTTCCTAACAATAACAAGATTTGCTACCTAACTTGAATGTTTAACTGGAAAAATGATACCCGATTCAATCAACTTAGATAATTCTTTCCTTATCATAGGCTCTATTTTGGGATTTACAGGCCTTTGTTTCTGTGTAACAATTTTATAATTTGGTTGCAACTCAATTGTATGTTATGCTAAACTGAGATCAAATCCTTTCAGATCTTGGTATTTCCAAGCAAAAACATCCTTAAACTCCTTGCAAAGATTAATAAATGATTGCTTTTCAGTTAAGGAACATACATTTCCAAGAAATAGTTTTTTCCCTTCATCAACTGAGATCTCTTGAATATGTCTTGACCTTTCTTAATTGATCTTCAGTGTTGAATATGTCTTCCAATGTGACCAGACCTCGAGGAAGTTTATTGTTTTTCAAATGAACAATCTGGTCACCGTATAAATGCTTTAATTTATCCTGATTTACTGCAGAAAACTCAGCTTCTTGCTACAAGAGCCTGCATATTTGATCATCACTTTCAACAACTTGCCAATTTGAATCATTGTTAGGTATTGAGAGCCTGGCAATTAACTTTATATGAGGCTAGATTTTTCTATTTTCAATATGTTCCAGCACTTCAAAAATAGCCCCAACTGGTGCAAGTCTATCTACATGTTTGTTTTCAGCTTTAGGAATAGACTGAATGTTAATAGCATCGAAATCTTCCATTAATTCTGAAACTCTATGTCTATAAGACTTCATTAATGGATTCTTACAAACATTTAAATTTCTTACTTGATTGATAACTAACTCAGAGTCACCAGAAATTTGTAGCATGTTGATACCTCTCTTTCTAGCCCAAAGCAAGCCATGAATTAAAACTTCGTACTCAGCTACATTACAAGTACATGAAAATTAGAGACTCAAAGATGAGAAATACCTTTCATTCGTTGGAGAAGTGAGCATCAAACATGCTCCCTGTCCTTTTTTGTTCTTAGCTCCATCAAAATGAAGCTTCCAAATCCCTTTTAATGAATCTTTTGTTTTGGACAACAAAGGAAGTGGTGTATTTTCTTCATGCATACAATACACACCAAACATATGTTCTTCCACTTAAATGGATCATGAGCATGTTCTTCGACTATCTTTTCATCCATAAATATGTTAGAAACACCATCTAATACTGATAACTGAGCTACCTCATAAAAATCAAACTGATCTAGGGATGAATAATTAGCCATCGCATTTGGAGAGTGAGGCTCAATGTGAAATCTGGTCAATGGTTTTGAATTGATAGTAACTTTGGTACCATAACGAGTAGTGGAAAACAAGAAGGACCAATCTAAAGAGAGATAATCTCCTATTTTTGTCGTGAAATCTCTAGATAAGCATAAGGCAAAGTAAGGAGGTAAATCCACAACAGTAATATCTTACAGAATAGAAACATTTGGGAAAACATTTAACGTCACTTCTAAATTTTTGATTATACCAACTGTATTAGTTGCAGTTCCATCAAGTTGTAAGACACTCCTTTCTATAGGCTCATACTGCAAACCCAATTTTTCTGCAATCACTTTTGGCATAACTATGTTATTTGCATTGATGTCCACCATGTAATTATGAACTAGATATTCCCCAATAATCAATGATAAATAAAATGGCGGTGGTTTCTTGATGTCATGAGCATTCAAAACTTTCTGAACCATCCACTTAACTTCTTTAATGTGGTCTTGTTCAAACATTCCAAGGACCATGTCTGTTGTCTGAACTTCCTTTTCTCTTGTATTTGAAGAAATCTGCAACTTAGCTAGTTCATGAGAAAGTAAATCTTGTTGTCCAGGAATACTTAGAGCATCCCACATTGAAATGTTAACGTTATACTTTTTCATTACATCAACAATGTTGAAAGAAGCAATTGTTTTAGAGATGGATTCAACTGTCTTGGAGTAGGCCTTAGCAAAAACGGATTCTGCTTCAGCTGTGTTGGATATCTGAGGTATAAACAGTCTTCTTGGATCAGGTTGTAGATGTTTTTGATGGCCTTTATCAACTAGAACACTTTTTTTAGGAACAACAGGGTTGTTGGTTGACTTTGGAACTGTAGATGTTGTCTTATCAGTGACAGTAGGCAGGATAGGCCTATTTGTTTTTTTACTTTCAGTAGCTTTTCCTTGAGCCCTAGTAGTGACTGCAATGAAATCCTCATTAAAGCTGACTAAATTTTGTTCAGGTGTTTTCTGAACATGATTTTCTTGTTGCCCACCCTCCATTTGAGGCATGAACAATGTTTCAGATTGAGGTTGTGCAACAAGATTCAGATTAAGAAAAGTATTTGGGAAACTTGCAGCTATATGAGGTTGATTGCAAGGTTGACACCACTCTTCTGTAACCATATTAACTAGGACTAAAGTGTTAGATGAACTAGGAGTCCTTGGGTCAAATTTCCTTTACTGGTAAGGATGCCTATAATTTTGATTTTGTTGATAAGGCTTCCTGTTTTGTTGATTATGTTGATAAGGACCCTGATAAGGTCTGCTCGGTCATGAATTTCTATTTTCAATCGAAGTCAATTTATTTCCCATAGTCTGCAAAGCTTTAAACACATCATCTGATGGAGCTGTTATCCAAAATTCACCCCCAGGGTAATTTTGATAACATGCATCAGATTATTCAGTCCCGAGCAAGTAGATTGATTTAAGGCCCAAGATCATGTTTTTCGAGGTCCCCTCGGCCTTTTTCTAACTCTCCCATCCAAGAAGAAATCCCAACGAGTTAGAAAGAATGGAAAAAATGCAAAAATAAGGTTGCAGGACTGTTTTGAGGCATTTCGGGTCTGAAGGGTTCGGGTCGTACTGAGGTTCGTTGTACCAAGCTTGGGGCCGAAAAAATGAAGAAAATCGGCTAAGTCCTAGTCCAGGCGGTTTGTGGGACAGTTGGGACGTCGGGACGCGTGGGACGCGAAAAGCCGAATCGGCCGAAAGAGGGAAAAAATTGCCTAAGTCTTTTGTTTCACTCGGTTTGGGACAGTTGGGACAAAAGTACGTGTGGGACGCGGATCGGCCAGTTTGGCGCAAGTCAGCCCATTTCGGGCGGTTCGGAGATATTTGTCCCAGGCAGTATGGGACAGTTGGGACAAAAGTACGCGGAGGACGCAAACTGGCCGATTCGGCCGAAACATGAGACTTTCGTCTGAGGCAGTTTAGGACATCCGAGACAAATGTATGCGTGGGACGCGAAAAGCTGAAAGAGCCGAGAGTGAATGGAATCTCACCATGTGTCTTCACCGCAAACAAGAACAAGGAAGCCCGAATCGGGCGGTTTGGAGATATTTGTCCCAGGCAGTTTGGGACAGCCAGGCCAAAAGTACGCGAGGGATGTGAAAAGCCAAAAGATCTGCCAACGAATCAAATCTCGCCACGTGTCTTCACCTCATCAGCCCGACGGGAAAATTTTGAAAATTTTTCCAAAGGCAAAAACAAAAGGGAAATGGTTAGGAAGGGCCCACGTCCAATGAAATCGTGCCATGTGGCACTTAAGTGGCGGAGCGCGGGGGAGAAATGGGAAATTTTCCCAAAGTGAAAAATACCAAATTTTCGAAGGACAAAGTGCGCCCCTCAGGCCCGAGCCAATAAAATAGTGCCACGTGTCCAAGTGGCAAGAAATTAAGGAAGGGCCTGTCGACACTAAAATTTTCCTCCGTAATTTCTATTTCATTAATGTATGTATTAGGAATAGGATGTTGTTAAGTATAATTAGTAGTAGCGTCTGATAGAAGATAACGGCGCCGTCAGTACGGTGCCGCCAATAATGTGGAGTACGGTAACAGTCAAAGTACAATAGGAATGTTGTAAAAAGTAAATATTTGTCCGATAATGTTAAAATGTCAAAGTTTGGGTAATTAGAGAAATAGGGTCTACGTGATTATGAATTAGAAATATTATATTGGTAATAAGGACAAGGAGTGAGATCATAAATATTTTGTGTATTTTATTTGTAAAAAGTCTAAAAATGTGGAACCCATGTAAAATGATAAGGTTTATCTTATCTTAACAGATAAGCTTACATGTACAGATAAGAGTTAAGATATGGAATATGATTCGTCAGAGTGGATTTATTATCATATCTTAGAGATAAGATGGATAAGCCTGGAAGTTCTATAAATAGAGAGGCCACCCCCCTCATTTAGCATAGAAAGAAGTAGTGAGAAATATTGTAGGAAGTGTGCGAAGGAAGCCATCAGTTTAAAGGTGTGTTGAAGAAGCCATTAAGAGGTGTAATTGTAAAGTTTCTCCCATAGTCTTGGTGAAAGGCAATTGAAGTCAATAACACTTGAAGTACCTCATGGGTGAGATTGTAACAGTTTCATGTTAATATTATAATTTATTTTGATATTTCAGATTTTTCATCATTCTGTCTTATCATAGTCGATGGTATTCTTGTGTTATGTTGTTGTTTTGTTTCCAGATTACATCCACCAAACTAAAGGTTGTGCATTAGTAAATAATCATAGCACGAGGAGTTCCCGGTGAAGAATTATCTAGTGCCGGATTTGTGATGACATTTTGGTTCCGTTGCCGGGACCATTCCTCATTGGTGGATTTTTTGGAGAGATATTCCCACTTAGTCAAAAATCAATTAGAGGGTAACCTTGTTTTTACTGTGCATAGTAGTTACCATGGTAAAGTCATTTTTGCCATGAATAATAGTTACCATGGTAAAGTCATTTTTGCTGGAATAGTATTTACCGCAGTAAAGTCACTTTTTACCGTGAATATTATTTACCGTAGTAACTTCACTTTTTACCATGAATAGTATTTACCACAGTAACTTCACTTTTTACCGTGAATAGTGTTTACCACAATAAAGTCAGTTTTTACCGCAGTAAGTCAAGTTTTACCATAGTTTACCGTGGTCATTTCTATTTTACTGTAGAAAGGTGTAAAGTCACTTTCTAGTATAGTGATTCCAATTATTTGTACACATAAGTCTTGTTGATTGTACTTGTGAGTTGGTATTTCACGGTGGTTACTTTTGAAAATGGGAAAGATTCATGTTTTTCAGCTCAATCTAATGAAGATGCTTCTTCTTTCATTCAAGAGTTTAAGCGATCTTGTATTTGTAATGGCCTTATAAGAAGGGAACAATGGACTGAATTTTTCCTACCTTTTTGGATGGTTCAGCACTTAGGTGGTTTGAAACACTAGGTGATAATGTGATAAATTCATGGGATTTATTAACTGAAAGTTTTCTTGAAGAATTTGGTGAGCAACAGAAATATGCAGATCTCATGATCGAGATCAAAAAGCTATCCCAAGGAGAGAAGGAGAAAATAAGGGATTATCATGCTCGTGTTCTAGAGCTAAGGAGGAAGCTCGATGCCCAAATCCAAAAGGAAGGACTAGCGGATGGGTTGATGAATGGCATGGGTAATCTCCTCTGTAAGCACTTCATTCTTGGGATGAAGCCAGAGATCAAACAACGAGTGAAGTATGACCGCCCAGCTACCATTGAACAAGCAAAAGAGATTGCAAGAAGGCAAGAAGAAAGCATGGAAGAGGAGCCCAAAGAAATTGTTGCTAAAGTAGAGCCTACACCAGCACCTTTGGTCCAGAATCCACAACCACTCCCGGTGAGCACAAATATTTCTCCTAATACATCTACTGAGTATGAAGATCTGCTCAAAAAGATGGGTCAGTTAACTATTAATCTTCTTCAAGGAAAGGAATTTAGTTCCCAGGGAGGAGATAGAGGTCCAAAAAGAAATATTTCTGAAGTTGTTTGTTATGGTTGTTATAAAAAGGGTCATTATAAGTATAATTGTCCAGATAGAGCTTCTACATTTGGTAAAAGAGATAATGATAAGGGAAAAACACCTGTGAATTCTTTTGATGTAGTAGATAAGAGCAGAAATAATGAAGTAGATATGTTTGTAACAAAAAGAAAGAAAGAAAAAAATAATCAAGATGGAAATGATCCTACGAAGATGAAAGAAGAAACTAGTAAGAAACATAGGAGAAGAAAGTTAGGTGTGCAGGATTTTCTGATTTCACAGGGGCAAGGACCATACTCCATCTTGGAAGATCTGTCCAAAAGGCCTGCAAATATTACATATGGTCAACTCTTGGCTATGTCTTCTGAGAAGAGGCGGGAGTTGCGAGGTGGACTCAATGCTCGAAGAAGGAAGGAGGTTGAGGTCCCTGTTTTGGAGGCAGAGGCAGATCCCTATGCTCCACAAGCTGAGGTATTATGTAATGGTATTTCAATTCATGATGTCTTAGTTGATGGAGGTACTGTAGTTAATGTAATGACCGAGTCTGTAATGAATATGTTGGGTTTAAAAATTGATCGCCCTTCGACACTTATGTTAAGGTCATTAAATAAAGGAAAAACTAAACCATAAGGTGTAGTTTTAAATGTGGCAATATCTGTTATGGGTGTGGTATGTGTGGTAGACTTTCAGGTGATGAAAAATGGTACTGTTGCGTACCCAATGCTGCTGGGAAGACCATGGCTAAGGAGAGGTCATGCAAGAAACTACTGGAATGAAGGTTTCATGACACTTGGACGTGGTAGAGAGAGGGTGAAGATAAATGTGATCCCTCGACATCATAAGGCAGAACCTGTGGATTCAAGTGATGAAACTGATGATTAGACATCCTCTGATTACACTAGTACCAGTGAAGTGGACACTGAAGATGAAGAAAGTGAGGTGATGTTTCAGTCATGGATATCCTTCCAGTCACACCAACTCATGACCCCATAAAATTATTTGAAGAAGAAGTTGATGATCGTCTCCAACAAATAAAGATTGGTGATGCTGTGATGGAGAGTGAGAAGGAATCCTACCTCCAGCTCTTTCGAAGGTACATACACCTATTCACTTTTGATTACAAGGAACTCCATCAAGTAAGTTGGGTAGAACATTGTATTGAGCTGGTAGATGGTGCTAAGCCCATAAAACAAATGCCATATAGAATGAATCCTAATTTTTCTAATACTGTAAAAGAAGAAATAGATAAGTTGTTTGATGCAGGATTCATATTTGCTGTGGAGAATTCAGAATGGGTTTCTCTCATTGTGATCTCAATAAAAAAGAATGGGAAGCTACACATTTGTGTTGATTACAGGAAGCTCAATAAGGCAACAAAGAAGGATCATTACCCTCTTCCATTTTCATATCAGATCTTAGACGAAGTAGCTGGCCATGAGTGCTATAGTTTTGCTGATGGATATAGCGGCTACAACCAAGTTCGTATAGCAGAGAAAGATCAGCTGAAGACCACGTTTACCACTCCTTGGGGAGCGTTTGCTTATAGAGTTATGCCTTTTGGGTTGTGTAATGCTCCAGCAACATTCCAGCGTTTGATGAATAGGGTGTTCAAACCCTACATTGGGACCTTCATCAGAGTATTTCTGGATGATTTTTGCATCTATGGGAGTAAGTTGGACCACCTACACCAAATGGAGACAACATTTCAAAGGTTAGATGAAGCACAAGCCTCACTAAACCCTACAAAGTGTGTCTTTGGATGTTCTAAAGGCGTTTTGTTAGGGCATGTTGTATCTAGAGATGGTATTGGTACTGATCCTGATAAAGTTTCAAAAATCAAAGATTTACCATTTCCTCTTAATAGAAGTAAGTTGAGATCATTTTTAGGCCATGTGGGTTACTATAGAAGGTTCATCAAGAATTTCTCAAAGATTGCACAGCCACTAACCCAGTTCTTGAAGAAGGATGTTACTTATGAACTAGGAAATAAGGCGCATGAAGCTTTTGGACAATTGAAGGAAGCCCTGGTGTCTTCACTTACTTTGAAGAATCCAGATTGGAGCAAGCCATTCATTGTGTACACTGATGCCTCACATGCAGCACTAGGAAGTACTTTTGAGCCAAAAGGATGAAAATGGGAATGAACATCCAATTTACTTTGGGAGCAGACAAATGAGCAGTGCTGAGGTAAATTATACTGTAACTGAAAAAGAGGCTCTGGCTATAATTTTTGCTATAAATAAGTTTAGAAATTACTTGCTAGGGCAAAAATTTCTAGTTGTAACAGATCATCAGGCTCTAAAATATATTGTAAATAAGCCTAACCCATCAGGGAGGATAGAAAGATGGATAATTTTGCTACAAGAGTTTGAATTTGATATTATTAGATAGGCTAGGAAAGAAGCATGTCAATGCAGATGCACTCTCTCGAGCCTATGATGGTTTAGGATCATCTTGTGATGATGATGATTTCTCCTGATGCAGCATTGTTATCCCTTGACACAATCCCTAGTGAATACATAGATATTTGGAATTATCTGAATGAATTTAAGTTTCCTGATGGTGCCAATGCAAAGACTAAGAGAAAGATTACTCAAGCCAGTCGTCCATATTCTATTCTGCATGGAGTATTATTTCGAATAGGACCTGACGGACAGTACAAGAGGGCAATTGGATGTGAACAAGGGAAGGAACTGCTAGAAGAATTCCACAATGGTACATGTGGAGGGCACTTCTCTGGACAACTTACAGCAAGAAGGATCTTGGATGCAGGTTATCACTGGCCCACTCTTTTTAAAGATTGTTATAATTATTGTAAGACATGTGATATTTGTCAATTACATGGTAACCGTAAGACTTCATCAGCTCCATTATGTCCTATTCTTCCCCTTGGTCCCTTTGAAAAGTGGGGAATAGACATTGTAGGTCCACTTCCAACTACATCACGCCAAAATAAGTATATTGTAGTTGCCACAGATTATTTAACCAAGTGGGTTGAAGCTAGGCCATTGAAAACAGCTTCCATGGATGAAGTGGCAAGGTTCATGTATGAATGCATTATCACCAGATTTGGCTGCCCATTAGAAATTGTAACAGATCAAGGAAGCCACTTCATTAATGAGGTGGTAGAAGCCCTAGTCAATAAGTTTTCTATTAAGCACAGGAAGGCAACAACATACAAGCCAAGCACAAATGGACAGGTGGAACGAACAAATTTTGTGTTGTGTCAAATTCTAGCAAAAGATGTAGCCTTGCAGGTACATAAATGGGATAAAAGGATTCATGTCAGCATTGTGGGCATATAGGGCAACATCAAAGTCAGCAATAGGATACTCCCCATTTCAGTTGGCCTATGGCATTGATCTAGTTCTTCCTATTGAGTTTGATATTCCCACTGTGAGAGTTATGAAAAATGAAAGGATGGATGAAAGTGATTCAATAAAAGAAAGGTTGGTACATCTTCATTTGCTAGAGGAAATGAAAGAAATAACAAAGGATACAAGCCATAAGAAGAAAATGAAGCAGAAGGAATACTTTGATCAAAAGATCCGGTGGTCTCCATTTCATGTGAATGACTTGGTTCTAGTATATGATTCCAGATACAAAAAAAGAAGACAGAGAAAATTTCTTCCAAAATGGATGGGGCCCTACAAAATAGCAGCTGTGCATGAAAATGGTACGTACCGACTGGAGGAATTGGATGGCACTCCCATTACGAAATGGGTCAACCACGACAAGTTGAAGATTTTTCAAGCACCAGAATAGTCTACTCCGAGGACGGAGTAGAAGCTAGGAAGGGGGGAAGATGTCGACACTAAAATTTTCCTCCGTAATTTCTATTTCATTAATGTATGTATTAGGAATAGGATGTTGTTAAGTATAATTAGTAGTAGCGTGTGATACAAGATAACGACGCCGTCAGTACGGTGCCGCTAATAATATGGAGTACGGTAACAATCAAAGTACAATAGAAATGTTGTAAAAAGTAAATATTTGTCCGGTAATGTTAAAATGTCAAAGTTTGGGTAATTAGAGAAGTAGGGTCTACCTGATTAGGAATTAGAAATATTATATTGGTAATAAGGACAAGGAGTGAGGTCATAAATATTTTGTGTATTTTATTTGTAAAAAGTCTAAAAATGTGGAACCCATGTAAAATGATAAGGTTTATCTTATCTTAACATATAAGCTTACATGTATAGATAAGAGTTAAGGTATGGAATATGATTCATCAGAGTGGATTTCTTATCCTATCTTAGAGATAAGATGGATAAGCCTGGAAGTTCTATAAATAGAGAGGCCACCCCCCTCATTTAGCATAGAAGGAAGTAGTGAGAAATATTGTAGAAAGTGTGCGAAGGAAGCCATCAGTTTAAAGGTGTGTTGAAGAAGCCATTAAGAGGTGTAATTGTAAAGTTTCTCCCATAGTCTTGGTGAAAGGCAAGTGAAGTCAATAACACTTGAAGTACCTCATGGGTGAGATCGTAACAGTTTCATGCTAATATTATAATTTATTTTGATATTTCAGATTTTTCATCATTCTGTCTTATCATAGACGATGGTATTCTTATGTTATGTTGTTGTTTTGTTTCCAGATTACATCCACCAAACTAAAGGCTGTGCATTAGTAAATAATCATAGCACGAGGAGTTCCCGGTGAAGAATTATCATAGTGCCGGATTGGTGATGACAAGCCCAAAAGAAATTTTTAAAGGATGAACCCGCAGATGAATCAGAGCCTGACATGTGTCACCCAAGTGGAAGAGCGCGAAAAAAAATTCAAATATTTTCCCGCTGATCCGGTTTTGGCCTGTTTTTTCCCTAAATCTTCAGATCGCCATATCTTTCGATCCAGAGCTTGGATTTTCACGTTCTTTATATCAATGGAAAGCTGGTGAAATTCTCTACATGATTATGGGGTCAATCTTGAATTTTGGTTCAGTTTGGAGAGAGAAAATCAAGAAACGTCTCTGGCATGCGTGGTAATGGTCCAGAACTGACGTTTCAACAACCAGCTTTAATGCAAAATACAGGTCACCATTCTTTTGCTAGGGTTCTCACCTACCTCCATAATGATGCCCATGAATTAAATGCAACCTAGAAGTGGTCCCAGGCGTAGATCTAGATTTCCTCTCTCTTCCCTCTCTCATTCTTCCTATAAATTGTAAGGAGGGGCTTCTTTCCGAAGGTGGTTCATCTTTTCAGCTCTGCCCTCCCTTCTTTTCTTCTCCAGGGTTGAAAATGGAGTTCGAACCTCCTCCCCTACTCTGTAATGGCATTTTTTCCTTTTACCATTAAAATGATGTTCTGTGTAAACTTCTGGAGCAACAAAAACGTGTTTCGTGATGCATCTGTCCATCCTTGCTCGTTTTTCTACTTGTTTTCTTCTTGCCTCTCTTCATTGCAGGTATTTGTGCATGTTTGAATGCTCATTACAGGTTTGGAGCTGTGTTCATGGAGTTTTGGGACATTTTCCGTGTGAAATCTATCCTTGGGCCTGTGATGCATCTGTCCATCCTTCCCATTGCTCACCTCTCCTTGTCCCATGGCAGTTTTGATAGATGTTCAACATTTTCCTTCTCTGGTGTATCACCGTTTTAGTGTAGGCTCTATTTTTCCCTTTTCTCTCTCTCTCTGTCTCCTTGGCATGGTTAGATTAGGATTAGATTAGCTTGCCTGCACTAGAATAGCTTGTGGCAGGTAGTTTAGGAAGAGGAACCAGCCTTCTCTGGAGATTCCTTTCTCATTTTCACGAGTCCCACACTCAAAGAAAGGATTCAATGTTGTGCAATCACACTGGATGCTAGAGTGATCAACCTAGAAATTTGATCAACATCCAGGGGTGCTGTGATTCTGCACTAATAGTTTTGGCACACCCGGTGGGACCTTAGAGGTCTTCCACTTCATCTTTTGTAGGTTGGTGTGTTCCTGTGAAGATTTCAGCCTTTGGAGGCACTTGCAAACACATCTGGCGACTCCATCTGATCAGCAACCCATTTCTGAAGTTGCAGACCTGTTTTCATCCATTCTCATCCATCCTTCTTTCCATCCCTTTCATTCTTTTCCATTCCATGAAGTTGTGCAATCATGACTTCATTTCCATCATGGAACTCACATTTACAACAACAGCAGCAATGTTTCCCACCTCCAACATGTTTTTTAAATCCTCCAAATCAGCATTTTGAACAAATTCAAAATCAACATACATACCCATATGAGCAGAAATGCCAAAATCAGTTTGGCTATGGAGCTTTCCAAGAGCAAGAGTATGCATATAATGAAGACCATCAGATGCAAGATGCTGGTCTGTTGGAGAAAATCCAAAAGATGGAGGTAAAGATGGTGCAGTCCAGAAGCAACAAGCTCAAATGAGAGCTTTCAGAATTGGTTACAGGACTCCTTATCCATGGGGAGGCCCTTTTCCAAGACACTTCAGCCCTCAAGAGAAGCTGGACTTCATGATAAAGATGTTGCCCCAACTTGCAAAATGGACAGCAGAAATAGAGGCCTATACACTTGTTGTTGAACAACCTTGTCAATGGGTAAGTTCTACACCATCATCTATGTTTTTCTCTTCCCATTACTCAAACAACATCATCTCATTTGGATTTGCAAATTCTAAACTCCCCATCTGCTGTCCCAAATGTTGATTCCATGTCTCCACCTCTCAGTCTTCCACCACACCTCAATTCTTCTTTCCTTTTTCCTTCCAAACAGTCATCCCCTCCACCAAGAGCTAAAAGAAATACACTCTCCCCCAAAGAAACAAGAGGTTTCACCTCCTCTACCACCACAAAAAATTTCCAAATCAATTGAGTTACAACCCATCCCTCCTCTTGCATTCCCAATTCCATGTGGGGAAGAAGAAATTGCAAAAATCGGCCATGAAGGACAGCAAGAAGAGGAGCCCAACAGAAAAGAAATGACAGACAACTTGAGGGTTTGGGCTGCCAAATTTGGGATGACAAAGATCCCCTTGATGGTTAAACCTACAGAAGAGGCTAAGGTTGAACAAATGGTTGTTAAGACTGATTTTGTGGTAGAAGAAGAAGAGCAAAAAGAAGAATCAGATCAGCAGTCAGTTTGCTCAGAAAGTAGTGTCCATGTTGGCACTCTATTTGAAGGGAATGCTGATTCAATTCAAGTTGCACAATCAACCATGAAGGAAGAAAGCTCAGAAGAAGATCTTGCAGTCCCAACTTGTCCTCTAGAGCAGCAGATCGAAGAGTTTGACTTGACAAACTTCATGCTGGAGGAAGAGTTCAATCAAGAGCAAGATTGTCTTCAAACATTGGAGTAAGGAGAAAATGCTCCAGATCCAAAAGAAGAGGAGCACATTCTAGTTGTGGAGGAGAAAATTGTAGATCTAAGGGCTTTGAGCACAAAGCAGGCTATAGGAGAACCTTCAGTTCTTCTTTCTACTTCACCTCTCTCAAGTTCTAGTACTGAAGAGGAGTTTGATCTCTCAAACTCAATGTTGGAGGGTGAAAGAAACCATGGTGGTCAAGTTACAGATCAAGAAGACACCATGGAGGAAGTGGAGCATTTGCAGCAGGACAACCATGAGGCAGTTTATCTGTCAGATTTGGAGGACTGTTTTGATGGAGAAGAGTCGGTTGAGTTTCCACCATTCTCTCTTTCATCATCCACATTCCAAACACTTGAGTCTGCTGTCATGAAGGAGAACATTCATTTGCAGCAGCCTGCATCTTATAGCAGCTCTTTGGAACCAAGATTGGAAGATTTTAATCTTTCATGTCCTTCATTGGAAGAAGAGAAAGGGCAGAAAGATTCTACCATTGCTTCCACACCATCCATTCAAGAAGGTCTACAAGAAGACTCCATTTTTGGAGTTGAAAATTAGAGCTATGGGCATATCAAACGGAGCAGACCTTTCCCAATCAGGTATTTGGCTTCATTGGAGCCAAAGGAGAAGTCACAACCAGTCATGCTTGCTTCTGAGCATGAGGGTGAGCTACAAAGTACCAAGGATCAGCTGTCATACCTCTTCAATCCAAATGCAGAGCAACTAAAAGAGGTATTGAATTTGCCTTCAGTTGATACCTTGATGATTTGGGTGGAAGACCAGCTTCTTGTTGATTTTCCATCATCCAATCAGCCATGATCAACTCCAAATCAATTGCATGGCTGCCACTTTTGAGAAAGGGAAGCTATTTCTCACAACCAATTGCAGGGTTTGTTTAGCTTGCCTTTGCTTCCAGTTAGAGTAGAGTAGGTAGGTTTTCTTTTAGCAGAAGAAGTGCTTGTGCACACTCTGCATGTTCCATTTGGAGCATGTATGATTTTCAGTTCTGTACATAGTTTTTGTGGTGCTGGTTTTGCTCTTGCACAGTCCATTTCAGTGGCATTTTGGTGAGAACGACTCCATTTCAGTGGGTTTCCAAGTGGCTCAGAGAGGAGGTTTTCAAAGTTCAGATCAGTTGCAGGCTACAACTCATGACTCCATGCCCAATGGATGCTTCAGGCAACTGGTAACTTCATCTAGCAGGCAGATGACCCCGTTGAGTCACCAAATTGTTATCCAAAATTCACCCCCAGGGTAATTTTGATAACATGCATCAGATTATTCAGTCCCGAGCAAGTAGATTGATTCAAGGCCCAAAATCATGTTTTTTGGGGTCCCCTCGGCTTCTTTCTAACTCTCTTATCCAAGAAGAAAACCCAACAAGTTAGAAAAATGTGAAAAAATTGCAAAAACCAAGCTTGGGGCCGAAATACATAGAAAATCGGCTAAGTCCTAGGTCTGAAGGGTTCGGGTCCTATTGAGGATAGTTTGGACCAAGCTTGGAGCCGAAAAAATGGCCAGAAAAGCTGCGGGCTAAGTCATGTCGCAGGCATTCTGGGACAGTTGGGACATCGGGACGCGTGGGACGCAAAAAGGTGAACCGACCGAAAGTAGGGAAAAAATTGCCTAAGTCTTCGTTTTCGCTCGTAGTTTGGGACATCTGGAGACAAAAGTACGCGCGGGATGCGGATCGGCCGGTTTGGCGCAAGTCAGTCCATTTCGGGCGGTTCAGAGATATTTGTCCCAGGCAGTCTGGGACAGTTGGGACAAAAAGTACGCGGAGGACGCGAACCGGCCGATTCGGCCGAAACAGGGGACTTTCGTCCGAGGCAGTTTGGGACATCTGGGCCAAAGAGTACGCGTGGGACGCGAGAAAGCCGAAAGAGCCGAGAGTGAATGGAATCTCGCCACGTGTCTTCACCTCAAAGAGGAACAAGGAAGCCCGAATTAGGGTGGTTCGGAGATATTTGTCCAAGGCAGTTTGGGACATCCGGGCCAAAGGTACGCGAGGGACGCGAAAATCCGAAAGAGCCGCCAACGAATCAAATCTCGCCTCGTGTCTTCACCTCATCGGCCCGGCGGGAAAATTTTGAAAATTTTTTCCAAAGGCAAGAACAAAAGGGAAATGGTCAAGAAGGGCCCGCGTCCAATGAAATCATGCCATGTGGCACTTAAGTGGCAGAGCGTGGGGGAGAAATGGGAAATTTCCCCCAAAGTGAAAAATACCAAATTTTCAAAGGACAAAGTGCCCCTCAGGCCCGAGCCAATAAAATAGTGCCACGTGTCCAAGTGGCAAGAAATTAAGGAAGGGCCTCGAAAGGAATTTTCAAAGGATGAGCCTGCAGACGAATCAGAGCCTGACACGTGTCATCCAAGTGGCAGAGTGCGAAAGAAAAATTTCAAATATTTTCCCGCCGATCCGTTTTGGCCTGTTTTTGCCTTAAATCTTCAGATCGCCATAACTTTCGATCCAGAGCTCAGATTTTCACGTTCTTTATATCAATGGAAAGCTGGTGAAATTCTCTACATGATTCCAGGGTCAATCTTGCATTTTGGTTCAGTTTGGAGAGAGAAAATCAAGAAACAGTCTCTGGCGCATGGTAATGGCCAGAACTGACGTTTCAACAACCAGTTTTAATGCAAATGGGTTCGCATTCTTCTGCCAGCACGGTTCAAAAATGTCAGGGCATGGGTCTGTAAGGATGCCCATGCTATTTTAATGCATCTGCATTTAATGAGGAATGGCTCCCACATTTTTTCATGTTTTCTCTCTCCTAGGCTCGACCCATGCATTGTATAAAGCCAGGATTTGGCTCATTTTTCCAGAGGTGGTTCATCTTTTCAGCTCTGCCCTCCCTTCTTTTCTTCTCCAGGGTTGAAAATGGAGTTCGAACCTCCTCCCCTACTCTGTAATGGCATTTTTGCCTTTTACCATTAAAATGATGTTCTGTGCAAACTTCTGAAGCAACAAAAATGTGTTTCGTGATGCATCTGTCCATCCTTGCTCGTTTTTTCGCTTGTTTTCTTCTTGCCTCTCTTCATTGCAGGTATTTGTGCACATTTGAATGCTCATTACAGGTTTGGAGCTGTGTTCATGGAGTTTTGGGACATTTTCCGTGTGAAATCTATCCTTGGGCCTATGATGCATCTATCCATCCTTCCCATTTCTCACCTCTCCTTGTCCCATGATAGTTTTGATAGATGTTCAACATTTTCCTTCTCTGGTGTATCACCGTTTTAGTGTAGGCTCTTTTTTTCCCTTTTCTCTCTCTCTCTCTCTCTCTGTCTCCTTGGCATGGTTAGATTAGGTTTAGATTAGCTTGCCTGCACTGGAATAACTTGTGGCAGGTAGTTTAGGAAGAGGAACCAGCCTTCTCTGGGGATTCCTTTCTCATTTTCACGAGTCCCACACTCAAAGAAAGGATTCAATGTTGTGTAATCACACTGGATGCTAGAGTGATCAACCTAGAAATCTGATCAACATCCAGGGGTGCTGTGATTCTGCACTAACATGAGCTACAACAGTAGGTTCTATGATTGTAATAGGCTGAGGAATGGGTGCTAGATCTGCCAAAAATGGCATTGAAGGCCTTGGTGCCAATTTTCCATCTTGAATAAGACTATTTTCAGCTTGGATAACAATATCGTAGATTGTTGGGAGTGTCTCTCCCCCATTGACTAAATCATAGTTGAGATATCATTGTTTAATGCTCTAAGATAATAAAGAAAATCATGATCATCTCGAGGCTTGACACTTTTTTGGAATTCTCTCCCAAGTTCTGACAAAACAAAAATTGAAACTGGACATAAACTCATTGGGAGCTCTTTTAATAGTAGACACCTGTTCAATGAGAGAAAAATAATTTGAATTATCCTAGAGTTGTTTAAGCAATTTTTCACCTAAGTTATCCCAAGTTCTTATGCTTCCAATTTCTAGGTTTTTATACCATTGCAAGGCCTGCCCTTTAAAAGATACAGCTAAAAGTCTTAAAGTTATGTCTACATGAGTGATATTATGGATTACACATAGGGCTACAACAACTTTGATATGTTCAGCAGGTGTAACTTGATTTTCACCCGTGAATGATGACAAACTTTTCATGGCAGCATTAGGAAAGTCATGGTAGACTGGGATTACTAATGGACTGCCATTAGTAAAAGTCACAAAACTCCTTGGTGGTTAAATAATCATTTGAAAAAATGGGATGTTAAAAGAGAAATTGATACATGGTGAAGGAATATCAGGAGGAGGGTTATGAAAACCAGGTCTATTATAAGGTAAAGTATTACCAACTCTTCTCTTTCTAGCAGAATTTGAGGGAAAAGAAACAAACTCAGGGGGAATTCCTCTTACCGATGATCTTGTAGTCACTTTAGGCATGAAACATGGTGCAGTACTGGTATGATATTAGCTTAACGAAGTCGCCAAAATATTTTAAAATATTTAGAATAAATTGTTATAGCTTGCTCTCGAAAGTGACTTTGTAACTACTATAAATTTTTTGTAGATATGCTGTAGAATTTGTAACTTGCATGTAGATCTGATTCGTGGTCCCATCGGGTGTGCAAAAAACTATTATATCTCGAAAGTGCACCCTCATGAGAGATGGCTGCAGGTTTTCTAAGCTTGCAAAAATTGATCTCTCTCTTTTGTAGATATAATGGAAACAAAGCAGGTCTGTGGGTATACCTATTTTGAGGTGAGTCTTCGGTATTAAGACCGGTTCCTTATTGGTGTATCCTAAATTGATTCTGGGGTTTAAGGGTAAAAAATGACTACAAAGTAATTAAAACTAAGGTGATACACCAAATTTATATGAGGGATTTGACTGAGTATATGCACAACTGATTTGGGAAGGATTTTTGATGCACATACCAATAGTTTTTCTGCAGAATATCTAAGGGTAAAACACTTGATTATACTGAGGGAGAATCACAACAATACTAATAAGTTAACATGCACATTAAAATTAAGTAGAAAGGACTGAATTTGCAATGGGGTAAGGTAATTTGTAAGGAAATTACTTCACAAGACTAATGAAATATACGCCAATTCACACTCAGAGGGCAAAACTAGCAAAATTTGCTTCAGTACTCCTATATCCAAAAGTCATCCAGAAGTTCCTCTTGTGCTTTGCAAAGGCACACAATATATAGCCAAATAAAGTTCACCCCCTTCCTAAAAATAGCCCAAGACTTGTACTCGCTCATGCATGTTATTTTTATCATTTATTTAATAATAGATAAAGGGATAAAAATAGAACATGTAATTACAAATAGGCATTAATATCCTTGATTACAATGCTGTCAAACTAGAGTTGACTGTTCTATTTTAAGAAAGAAATGGTAAATAATTTGCTAATAATAATCTTACTTGCAAGGAAAGTCCTTCTCTTTTGAACATGCAACTTTGTCTCTTTCTTTGTTCTGTCTTCTTTTGGAGCATGCAAAAATTCAACTTTCCATTTGTGGGTAAAAGAAATAATTATAATACCTACAAAACACCCACTATGAGGACCACTTTGCACTTCACCATGTTTCATCCATTTTTGTGACTTTTAAGTCCTTTACAGACTTTCGGATCTGCGGGCTTATTTTGGCAAGTTTAAATTTTGAGAAAAAGTATCAAAATGTAGAGAGGGCCCACCACTCCGCATTTGCTTTGACTTATGTTCGCTATTGACTTTTGCCCTACAGTGTCGGGCTTGCGAGAGAATTTGGAAATATTAACCTTTTTGCAAAAGGTTTCAAACTTAAAAACTACCTCCAACCTCCGCTTTTCCGCTTCTACTGTAATGACAACACGTGTCCTCTTTCGGGTCTATGGGTTTGCAGATGAAATTTTGACAAATTTGAAAATTTGAAAATTGACTAAGTCGGTAAATGACCACCATTCCACTTGGACGAATTTTGCATCGATTTTGGTGATCCATTTGTTAGCGTCGATCTTGTACTTGTTGATTTTTGATCATCGATCTCCAAAGTATGATTTTAGGGTTTTTGACATGTATTAAATGCATTTTTTAAGGGCTCGAACCATGGTTTGCATTGAAAGTGTAGATCGATCCTCAACCTTTGATCTTTGTACTTGTTGTATTATGATCTTCGATGACTTGACCATGGTTGAGTTCTGTTAACTTATCTCTCGAGTGTGCATGGCAAAGGTCAATTTGGCCCTAACTTGATCATTCCATTTGGATTTTCACTCTTGCAGGCGAAGCCCTGGAAAACATGTATTGGCGTCATTGTTGATTTTTGAGCTCGGCTATGTGTTGTTCCTCTTGATGGTCGTCATTATTAGCTTTTCGAGCTTTATCACTTCTATAAAATGGTCTCTAGGTCTTGGATCGATTCATTTTTTGAGAAAGATAGTCCTTTGCCTTCTTTAGAGTTATGTGAGCTTCTTGGTTTTTGAGATCTTTACCTTTTACTTGGCCACCATTGGAGCTTTGTCATGATCATTATGTTAGAAACTTCCATGGAAGTTATTATCTTCCTTAGTTCATGCCCTCTGCAACTTTGAACTGTGAATGCTAAAAAAGGTTAGTTTCTTTATCTTCGAACATGAAAACTATTTCATTTTCACTGAGGTCTCTTTCCTACTCTGATTCTTTGCTACCCATGAATGGGTCTTGTTTATTGGTTGTGATCTGTGTTTCTGAGTTCCATTTGCTTTGGCAAATTCGATATAACTTTCCAATGCTATGTTGAAACACTAATTTTAAAGGAGTTTGAACTTTGGATCTTTTGTGGTTAGATGTAGATTCCATTTACACTTTATCCTTCAAAACTGAGGAGTGGTATATACAAAATACTTTGTATTTGATATTCCAATATTGATTCTCTTCACTGTAGAGTTCTTCTTCCATTCAATTTTGATTTCTCTGACATAAAATTGCTCATTTTGGAATGAGGAAAACATATGAGTAATTCTTCTTTGTCAATTATTCAGAGTTATATGCCGCATAAATTTTTTTCATTCAATCATTTTTAAATATTTCCACATTACATCCTGATAATATTTGTTGAAGTTTTTAAATCTAGGGTTGACATCTCAAGCTTGATCCATGGCTAAGTTTTCAATAATATACTCTGTGTTGCTTAGATCTGCTTATTGACCTCATGCAAGTTTTCTTAAAATGAGTCTCTATGCTTTCTTGACTGTGTATTGACCGGTCTAAGCTTTGCAGGGTTGAATGATGTTGATAAAACTGTAACTGAAATGGGTTGCTTGAAAACTCTGCATTTTATATATCCCTTTCTTTAGTTCACTTTTTGAAATGCCTCCTTGTAACCTTTAGTTGCATTTATACTCTTTGATTCTGAAGTTGAAGATTACATTCTCAGGCATAAGCCTTGATTCAGATACTCCGTTGAAATACTGTAATCTGTTACTTTTACTGCATTTCCCTTTATTTTAGCTTGATATGGATACTGGAAAATTCGTAAATGTCCATTTTACATGGCGAAGCCCTGTCAAAATTTTCCCAGAATTCTCTTTTCCTTGACTGAAATCTAGAAATTGTACATTGTTTGCATGCATCTTCTTTGTTGTGTACTATAACCTTTTCCTTTTACAGAAGATATCTGAGTTTTGAGTTACATTAACCCTTCTTTCGAGCATGTACATGGTCCTTTTCTATTTTTTTGCAACCTGTACCTACACACTTAAGAAAATAGTTAGAAAATAATTAGGCTCTTGGCCTCTCTTATGTCCATGTTTCTTCTTCCTTTTTTCTTCTCTTTTTTTGAGTAAGCTATGCAGTTTGATTTTCAGGTACTATATATCTTTTGTTGGTTAGAGATCCATATGCATGAATTAAGATAGTGTAGGAATATGGATTAACCCTGAGCTCTTTATTGATGATTCCTTTCTTTTACTTTTCAGGTACCATGCTTTGAATTGTGAAGACAAAGATGGAATAAGCTGGAAGGGGGACAGTCTGCACAATGAAGAATATACAAAGGCAATGATGGGTTCACTCATATTTCTTTTCTTTCTATTTCATGCATGTGTACCTCTTTCTTCAATAGATGTACTTTACTTTTTAGTCACATCCCACGGCTTGTGTGAAAACATTTGACCTTCCTTATGAATAAAACATTGAATTTTGTAAATGAGTTGTATATTTCTTTCTACATTTCAGCTTTTTGTATATGCATTGTATGATGAACTAAACAACTCAGTCATATAATTGAATGTCTTAATCATGAAGGAAAGAACATTAATGAGAACCTGTAACATTCAGGTTATGTTATTTTGTTGAAGAGAGAATGAAGTTGCAGACTATGTGATCTGTGACATTTTTTAACAACACACATAGCTACAGATTTCATTTAATCATTAACTAATACATTAGTAACCAATAATATCTTAACTCCCTTAGCTTAGGTATACTTCACCAATGCCTTTCATCGTAAAGAAAAAGTTTTGAGTTTCCCATTTTTGCACGAGTGAAAAAAATTTCAACACTCACCATGGTTCCCCTCTTCCTCAGACATGAATTCAGTTTTGAAAGCTTAAACTCTTCTTCTACATTAGAGCTTGAAGAGGATGAAGTGGGAGGAAGAACTGAAGGTTCTTTTGTGGCCGGCTCTATACTTGGAGCCTCTGAAACTGTATGGTCCTTCTCCAGAGCCAGAATGTACTCCTCTTCTTTTAGATTTGGGAGTAGCTCCTTTTTCCACCTTCTTGTTCTATACTTAGAGCTTCCACCACTTGTGGCTTGAACTTAGCCTCCTCCATAGGTTTAACCAACAAGGGAATCTTTGTAAACTCAAATCTAGGAGCCCAAATCTTCATATTTTCTATCATTTCTTTTCTATTGGGTTCCTCTACTTGTTGTTCTCCTTGGATGGTTTTTGGAGTATCTCCCTGACATGGAATCAAGGGAGTAAGAGGAGTGGTGGATAGGGTCTCCACTAGTTTGTTTCCCTGTTTTTTGTGGAGGGGAAGGCATTTATTTTTGCTCATGTGGAGGGGACTCAGATTTGGAAGGGAGAAGGGAAAAGGAGAAAAAATTGGAGGGAAGAATAGAGGACGAAGAAAGGAATTCAGCACTAGGGGCAACAGATGAGGGGCTTGACTCTTAACAATGCTAAAATGATAATTCTTGAGAAAGAGAAAATGAAGGACAAGGACCTATTGGATTGACTTACCCATTGACAAGGTTGTCTTGTTTCCAACTCATAAAAACTCAATATCTTCAATCCATTGTGAAAGTTGAGGCATCATTTCAGTTATGAAGTCAACTTTCTCTTAAGGATTGTAATGTCTTGGCATAGGGCTGGCCCATGGACAAGGTGCCCTATAACCAATTTTGAATGCTTTCATCTTAGATGTAGCCCCTAGACTACACCATGTGTGCCTCCATATCTTGAATCTTCTCCAGCAGATCAGCACTTTCCATGTAGTTGTTATCATCATGTGCATACCCTTGTTCTTGATAAGCTCCATAGCCAAATTGGTATTCACCCCTACTCATATGGAGTGGGATGGGATTTAATGGTTCTGGATCTAATCATAATGCTGATCTAGTTAGGAGTTGGGAAAGTACACTGGAGGTGGAGTGCATTGCATGTGTTGAGTATTTTGTCATTGATGTCAAAGGTACAACATTAGTGTTGATGGAAATATTGAGGTTTGAATATTTGTTTAATATTCAACATTACAACATTAGTGTTCGTAAAATATTTATGCATGTCAAAATTAGTGTGATGTCAAAATTTGAATATTTTAATATTCAACATCACCAAGGAATCTTACGACACATGGCAGGATGGGATGTGCTAACGCGTAGATTTTATGAGGCTTATGTAAGAGATTCTATGGCAGCTTATGACGCATAAGAGATTCTATGACAACTTATGACGCGTAAGAGATTCTATGACAGCTTATGACGCGCAAGAGATTCTATGGTAGCTTATGATGTGTAAGAGATTTTATGACAGTTTATGATGTGTAAGAGATTCTATGATGCGTAAGAGGAGTTACTCTTACATGTGTAAGAGAATATTTCTATTTGGAGAAAATATTTAATATTTGGAGAAAATTGGCCCATGGTATGGGCACATAGTTTTAGGGAAACCACAAGTGGTTTTTCCTCTCCTTCTTTCTATATAAGCAAGTGTTTTGTGCACATTTTCAGTAGAGCGAGAAAGAGAGCATTTTGCATGAGTGTGATATGTATGTGAGCTGATATTATAAATCTCTTAAGTGAGTATGAGTATATGAGAGAGAGAATATAGAAGGATAAATTATCATTGATTTGTATTGCATATTTTTTGGAGTGGGTGCTTCGGATTGGGGATTGGTGTCTCCAGAAGTTGGTGCTTTGAATAAGAGATTGCACAGTCAGTGGTGTTTTCATTCAAGGGCTGAATTGGTGTTTGGCTTGGAGATTGGTGTCTTCTGTGAGTGGGTGCTCACACTTTGTAAACACTATTTTTTGGTTGGATTTGGACAGTAGATCCAAGTAGTCTCTTTTGGTGAATGTAGCCCACACTGGGTGAACCACGGTATATCTGGTGTTATGTGCATTTGATTTTTGTGTGTACTCTCTTTTTACTTTCAGATTTGAATATCTTGTTAAGTGTGAAAAAGAAAATTAATAAGTTGGAGAAAAAAAAAATTATTGTCGAATACTGATTCACCCCCCCTCTTAGTATTCCCATGCTTCTAACAATTGGTATCAGAGTAGGTTCCTTCTGTGTAGCTTAATAGCTAGAAGGTAGATCAGAAAGCACAATAGCAACTTAGGAAGGATTCTCCACAAATAAAGCTCCGTTGTTTGATGGATCAAACTATGCCTTTTGGAGCATAAGGATGCAAACCTATTTGAATTCTCTTAGACATGATATTTGGCATTCAGTTGAGAATGGCTATATGGCACCGAAAATGCCACTAACAGATCCGGCTGGTAAGAGAGCATGTGAAAATAATGCTAAAGCTATGAATTCTATTTTGTGTGGTGTAGCAGATTCAGAGTTTGTAAAGATTATGCTTTGCAAAACTACCAAGGAGATGTGGGATAAGCTCAACAGTTTATATGAAGGAGATTCGAAAGTAAATATGGCAAAGCTTCAGACACACAGAAGAAAGTTTGAAAGTCTAAAGATGAAAGAGGAAGAGAACATTGCAGCATATCTACTCCATGTGGATGAGACCATAAACATGATCAAAGGCTTGGGTGAAGAGATGGAAGACCCAATAATAGTACAAAAGGTATTAAGATCTCTACTTCCTCGATTTGATGCTAAAGTTTCAGCTATTGAAGAACTTAAGGATCTAGATAAAATGAAAATGGATGAGTTATATGGAATACTCAGCCTGGCTTATGATGTTATGAGAACAGAACTAGATAAGCCAAGAAAAAGAGAATCTCATGGCTTTCAAAGATAAGCCAAGAAAAAGAGAATTCAAAAGGAAAGGAGAAGAAGGTTGAATCAGATGATGAATCCGATGAGGAAGAAGAAGCCCTATTGGTGAAAAATATGAAAAGAGGATTTGATAAGTACAAAGGTAAACTTCCTTTTAAATGTTTTAACTGTGGTGAGATTGGACATTTTGTAGCTAAGTGTCTACATGCAAAAAGTGAAAGTGATGATGAAGATCCTGTCAAAGAAAAGAAAGGAAAGCCTTTCTACAAAAATAATTTCAAGCAAAGGAAGTTTGAAAAGAAGAAGAACTGGAACCAAAACAAGAAGAGTCTATGCACCAGAGAATATGATAGCTCAGAGGAAGATTGTTCATAAGGTGACATTGAAGAACTTTTGTTTATGGCCCTTGAAGATGAAAAAGTGGAAGTTGAAGATGCAGTTGATGAAGAAGGTGAGGTAAACTTAGAAGAAAAACTCATTTGTGCCTTGGGTGAGATCAAGAGACTCAAAAAGAAGACCCTAAAGCAAAAAGTGCAACTTCAAGAGTATGAAGAAGCAAAGAAAAATCTGCATGCTGACAAAGAACATGAGAATACTATTGTTGATCTAAAGACCCAAGTTGAAGAGGAAAAAAGAATAGAGGAAGTGATCAGAGAACAAATGAAATCAAAAGAAAAAGAATGTGAGAGATTGGAGGCAGAGATTGTCATACTAAGACAGGAAACTGAAAAGTTGAACAAGAGACTCAAGTTTGAAAAAATTTCTGAGGTGTTGAGAAACATTCTAAGAGAACAGAAATCAAAATCATCCAAAGGTGGTATTGGATTCAATGAAGAAGAAAAGAAAGAGACCACAGAACCAGAGAAGAAAGCCAACTATGCAGATATCCTAAAAGGCTCCAGTAAAGGAGAAAGCAACAAGAAACAAGAAGATCATTCTCCACAGAACAAAAATAAAGAAGAGAGAAAGTGGAATAAGGTACCAATAAGAAGTTTCAAAAGTTTATCTTATCAGAGGCAACCCTACATGACCAGGTATTCTTTTTACGGTTATTGTTTTTCCTGTCACAATTTTGGTCATAAGATGATGGACTGTAGATCAAGGTTTCAGAGTTGGAATCAGAATTTTCATTCTAGAAACTACAATTCTTTTGTTGCATTGTCAAATTTGAATGAGCATGCGCTTAGATGTTATGAATGTAACCAAGTTGGCCACATAGCAAGATTTTGCAGGAGTAAGATTACAGAAAATCCAAATCAAGAGAAAGAGGGAAAACAAATCATTGAGAAAGCCAACAATAAGAAAGTGTGGCAAAAAATAAAGGAGGGAGAAAAGGAAGAGGCTATGTTGGTACAAACCGTGCTCCATGCAAAAGATGAAGAACAACCTTGGTACATTGATAGTGGATGTTCCAGCCATATGACAGGTGACAGAAGCAAGTTCCTGAAGCTGAAAAAGGCCAGTAGAGGTACAGTAAAGTTTGGAGATAACACTACATCCAAGATCACAAGAAGAGGTAACATAAAATTAAATGGTCAAGCTAAAGTTGAAAATGTTTTACTCATTGAAGGACTGAAACATAATCTTTTGAGTGTCAGTCAAATGTGTGATCAAGGTTATACACTCACGTTTTATGCTGAGGGTTGTGAAATTAGAAAGAAGGATACATGTAATTGGGTTGCAGATGCAAATAGAACAAGGAACAACTTGTACATGCTAAGTGATGTGAAGGGAGAAAAGTGTTGCATGAGTCAAATTGATGAAAGTTGGTTATGGCACAAGAGATTGGGTCACATTAATTTTGACAACATGGTAAAAATCAGCTCAAAACAAGCAGTGAGAGATTTACCCAAGATCACAAAACTGCAAAGTACTATCTGCAGATAGTGTCAACATGGGAAGCAAACAAGGGTCAGATTCAGGAAAAAGGAATACTCTACAACAAAGCCATTAGAGCTAATTCATACTGATCTTTGTGGGCCAAAAAAAACACAAAGCTTGCAAGGTGATTATTATTTTATGTTATTAATTGATGACTTTACTAGAATGACATGGGTTGCATTTCTAAAAGAAAAATCAGAAGCTTTTGATCAATTCAAAAAAATTAAAGCTTTGATTGAGAATGAGACAAACTCTAGGATTAAGTGTTTGAGATTAGACAGAGGAGGTGAATTTATGTCTAACAAATTTGATGAGTTTTGTGAAGAGCATGGAATCAGAAGACAATTTTATGTAGCAAGAACACCACAACAGAATGGTGTAGTTGAACAGAAAAATAGAATAGTGCAGGAAATGGCAAGAACAATGCTGAAATGAGTCCAAGTTACCAGATGCTTTTTGGAGAGAAGCAGTGTACACAACAGTGTATATTCTGAACAGAGCACATATTCGAGTAAACACAGAAAAGACACCATACGAACTATGGAAGGGAAGACCAGCTTCCGTGAAACACTTCAAAGTGTTCAGAAGTAAGTGCTACATTAAGAGAGATGATGAAGATGAGCTCGGTAAATTTGATTCTAGAGAAGATGAGGGCATATTCCTTGGTTATTCATCGAGAAGCAAGGCTTACAGGTGCTATAACAAGAGACTACAAAAAGTAGTGGAAATTATAAATGTGAAAGTCGACGATTGGAAGCTGAAGAAGAAAATAGGACACTCAGTGGTGCAAAAAGAGGATGAAGAAATCAAATCTGAGAAAGAGGAAGAAGAAGAAGAAGAAGAAGAATCTGAACAAGAAAACACAAAGGCACCATCCAGATTCATTTAGAAGAATCATACAGACAGATCAAATCATTGGAAACAAAGATACTGGAGTATAGACAAGGAGGAGACTAGCAAGTGCACCACAAGAGGTAAACTTTTCCTTATTGTCAAAAGTTGAACTGAGTAATTTTAATGAAGCTAGCAAGGATAAGTTTTGGATAAAATCCATGGAAGAAGAACTTAATCAGATAGAAAAGAATGACACATGGGAGTTAGTACCAAGGCCAAAGGACAAGAATATCATTGGTACCAAGTGGGTCTTTAGAAACAAGATGAATGAAGAAGGAGAAGTTGTCAGAAACAAGGCTAGATTAGTGTGCAAAGGGTACTCACAAGTTGAAGGCATTGATTTCGAGGAGACATTTGCACTTGTTGCTCATATGGAGGCGTAAGAATGGTTTTTAGCATTTGCTTGTTTCAAGAATTTTAAAGTTTATCAAATGGATGTAAAATCAAAATTCTTGAATGGAAACTTAGAGGAAGAAGTTTATATAGAGCAACCAGAAGGTTTTATTCTATCAGAAAATTTAGATTTTTTGTGCAAGCTAAAAAAGGCTCTTTATGGTTTGAAACAAGCTTCTAGAGCTTGGTACTCTAGACTGGACAAGTACTTGCAGGAACAAGGATTCAAAAAGGGAATTGCAGATAGTAATTTGTACATCAAGACAGAAGGAGAACATCAAGTGATAGTTGTGGTTTATGTGGATGACATTATCTTTGGAAGCGGTTGTAGGAGACTATGCAAAGAATTTGCAGAGGAGATGCAGAAGGAGTTTGAGATGTCTATGCTTGGTGAGTTGTCTTATTTTCTTGGTTTGCAAATTCAGCAGTCTAGTCAAGGCATTTTTATTTCACAAACCAAGTATATAAAGGAGATGTTGAAAAAGTTTAGAATGGAAGATTGCAATCCAGTTAGTACACCCATGATTACAGGTTGCAAGTTGAGTAAGAATGATGAGTCTCTCGATGCTAATCAGACCTTATATAGGTGCATGATAGGTAGCTTGTTATATACCACAACATCTAGACCAGATATTATGTAGGCTGTTGGATTAGTTGCATGGTTTCAAGACAGCACCAAAGGAAACTCATGTGGCAGAGTAAAAATAATTTTCAAATATTTGAAAGGTACGTTGGATTATGGTTTATGGTATCCAAAGAGTGACGATTTCACTCTTATAGAATTCACAGATGCAGATTGGGTAGGAAGTGTTGATGATAGGAAAAGTACAAGTGGGGGATATTTTTATCTTGGTGACAGATTAGTGTCATGGTTCAGCAAGAAACAAGCCTCAGTTTCATTGTCTACAGTAGAGGCAGAGTATATTGCAGCAGTAGGCATGTTGTACATAGGTGCTTTGGATGAATCAAACATTGAAGGACATGAAGGTAGAGTATGAGCATCCTATTTCCATTTTCTGTGACAATACTAGTGCTATTAACATCTCAAAAAATCCAGTCATGCATTCCAGGACAAAGCACATTCCCATTAAGTATCACTTTTTGAGAGAGAAAGTTGTAGATCAGCAGGTGAAATTAGAATATGTTGGGACTAAGGATCAGATTTATGATATATTTACAAAACCCCTACCGAAGGAATCTTTTGAGTCACTCAGACAGAAGTTGGGAGTGATTCCTGTCACTCTTACTCATTGACTATCTCAGGGGGAGTATGGACATCGGGAGAGCTACACATTGCAGTATTTTCAACTCTGAGTACAGGTTTAGGTGATAAGTTCATTCATCCCCTTGTCCATTGATGTCAAAGGGGGAGAATTGTAGAATGGGGGAGAGTTGTATAGAATAGGTACAATGCAATTATATAGAAAGAGATCTTAGAGGCAGAAAGTTGGATTTCAGAGAAAACAAGTTTTCATGTTTGTTTTTAGTAAGGGTTTTGCCATCAATGAAAAAGGGGGAGTTTGTTGAGTATTTTTTCATTGATGTCAAAGGTACAACATTAGTGTTGATGAAAATATTGAGGTTTGAATATTTGTTTAATATTCACCATTACAACATTAGTGTTCGTAACATATTTATTCATGTCAAAATTAGTGTGATGTCAAAATTTGAATATTTTAATATTCAACATCACCAAGGAATCTTACGACACATGGTGGGACATGTGTAAGATATTTTATGATGCGTAAGAGATTCTATGACAACTTATGATGTGTAAGAGATTCTATGACAACTTATGACACGTAAGATATTCTATGGCAGCTTATGACTCGTAAGAGATTTTATGACAGTTTATGATGTGTAAGAGATTATATGATGCGTAAGAGGAGTTACTCTCACATGTGTAAGAGAATATTTCTATTTGGAGAAATTTAATATTTGGAGGCCCCATGGTATGGTCACATGGTTTTAGGGAAACCACAAGTGGTTTTTCCTCTCCTTCTTTCTATATAAACAAGTGTTGTGTGCACATTTTTAGTAGAGTGAGAAAAAGAGAATTTTGCATGAGTGTGATATGTATGTGAGCTGATATTATAAATATCTTAATTGAGTATGATTATGTGAGAGAGAGAATATAGAAGGAGAAATTATCATTGATTTGTATTGCATATTTCCTAGAGTGGGTGCTTCGGATTGGGGATTGGTGTCTCCAAAAGTTGGTGCTTCGAATAAGAGATTACATAGTTAGTGGTGTTTTCATTCAAGGGCTGAATTGGTGTTTGGCTTCTAGATTAGTGTCTTCTATGAGTGGGTGCTCACACTTTGTAAACACTATTTTTTTGGCTGGATTTGGATAGTAGATCCAAGTAATCTCTTTTGGTGGATGTAGCTAACACTGGGTGAACCACGGTATATCTGGTGTTATGTGCATTTGATTTTTGTGTGTACTCTCTTTTTACTTTCAGATTTGAATATCTTGTTAAGTGTGAAAAATAAAATTAATAAGTTGGAGAAAAAGTTTTTTATTGTCAAATATTGATTCACCCCCCCTCTCAGTATTCTCGTGCTTCTAACATAATGTATTATTTTGGATGTGTCACTTGTCCAAGCATGCAAATACATATTACTTGTTCTATTAACTTTTTTTTTCTAAATCTCATATTTTATTTAATGGTTGGACAAATTTTTTTCTTAGAATTATGATTTTTATTGAATAGAATAAATCAATTTTGCAAAAAGGCCTCATATTTGTCAAATCGGTACTAATTACCAAATAAAGAAAAATATAAATAATTTTTGTAGATTAAAAAATTATTTAAATAAAATATAAACAATAGAAAGTTAAAAATTTATAGAATTTTTTTATTTTGATTAGTGGATTGAGAATAAATTTATACTAAGATGTTTTGAACTTAGAACCTACTAAGGTAACCTAATGCTTCCACAATATAATATTTTAAGCTTATGGATTGTGAGAATTCAAAAGTAAAATAATATTATTTTTAGCTTAGCGTCCACTATCTTATGTGACACCATGGTAATTGGATATTCTTGATCGATAGTAATTAACAAAATAAAGTAAGATATTGTCATCATAGAGTCAGTCAGGTTATGCCACAACAACATATTTTGATGTACAAAAAACTATTTCCATTTTTTAGCATAAGGGTGAATATAGGGGTTTTGGAAGGACCCGCAAGCTTTTACAAAAAGGCCCTTAAGGAAGAATATGCCATTAAAGCATAACAGAGAGAAATCTCGTAGGTATCAAAAGATAAAAAACCACATAGTCACGACCCAAACAGAAAAAATTTACATATTGTGAAGAATTTTGAGGTTAGTTGTTGCTTGGATAGTAGCAGCAATGGTGCTTCTGTTAAAGATAATAACAATCATCTTAGAGTTTCCTTTTTCCTTAAATTCTCCTTTCTCAACTATGTATTCATTCTCCTACTCTTGCATTGCCGTATTTTTTCATAAATAGGTCACTGTAATCCAAAAGCAACAAATTGAATGGAAACTTATTTTTAACATGAATATCTTCTAAAATATTTTCATTGAAAATGTCAATGATATCGTAACCATTGAATTTCGATGAGTATGTGTAGCAGAGGACTATTTATTTACTCTCTGAAAAAAAATATTAAATAAATTTTTAAGGAGGGCGCCCACTCAAACTATTGCCTAGGGCGCTCCCAACCTTTAATTCGGCCTTGAGTCAAGACTCACACTTAGAAGTGTGAGTACTTGCTCTTAAAGGTACAAGTCAAGAGAATTGAAACTTGACGCTCACACTTTGATGTGCGACTAATCACACTTGTAAGTGCGATCACTCGCACTTATACACTACTTACAAAATTTATAAATGATAATTTGAGATTGTTTTAACTATGTTTAACATATATGAATAATTTTTTAATATAAATGTATATAAAAATTGAAGGTCACCTTTTAAACATGCAATTCACACATGTCAATTCTATAAAATATTTGAAAGTATGTTATGTCTAAAACCACGAAAAACATCTAAACAACCGTCAAATTTAACACCATTCAAGGATGTTCAATAATAGTATTCAAATGTCATCGTTTATGTATTTCAATAAGTTCTGCATGAAAAATCATATATGTATGATGATATTAAGATTGATATGTGGCATAAATGACAATAATCACTTATGCACTATCTTGAAGTTAGTGGAAGCTTGTCTTATGTAAGTTTGCAACCACTTGGCTTATGTAACTTAACAATTGCTTGGGTTATGTAAGTTAGCAACCATTTGGCTTATGTAAGATAGCAACCCTCGACTTATGTAAGTTGGCGAACGTCAGGCTTATATGGGGGAATCAAATAATAACAAAATACAAATCCTAAACTAGTGAAACTGAAATCCAAAAATCAGGATTTAGAAATTGGATTCTAATAGTGGCGAAAGTGGAATCCAATAATAATGTTATTGGAATGTAGTAATAGAAAAATTGGACTCCAATAATAGGGAAATTGGAAACCAAAAATAGTGAAATTGGAATCCAATAATAGTAAAATTGGAAGTTGAATAAGTTAGATAACGACAATATTGGAATCCAATATTGCTACTAATGGAATTCAATAATAGTAATAATGGAATCCAGTATAGCCAACAATGAAATCCAATCTACGTAAAAATGGAGATGTATTTCTTCCAATACTTGTAATACTAGAGTCCAGATTCAACAGACAATGTCCAGATTCACTGGAATATGTCCAGATTTAGTGAAATAAGCATTTGTATATATCACATCAAGAAAGGTTGACATATGGTTAAAAAAGACAGAACCTAAGTGACCCTATCAATGAAACTCCAACTAGGGGTAATGTTGTGTGTGAAATGTAATAAAATATCCCACAGAATACCATGAAGCGATCTCTCTATAAAAGTAACAATGGGATATCTTCCTCCAGCTGAAATGAAAAAAAACCATTTTCTCTCAATAATTGATTCTTATTCTAAACTTCAGAGCCATACAATTGAGTCCCACTTTCTCAATGGCATGCAAAATTCTTTCTTTTAACATTAGGGGTTTATCGATTCTTGACCACAAGTTTTAGATTAAGAATTCTCTTGATAAATTACACCTTGTATATTTTTCTTAAAGAAGTGAATGTTGGGGGTTTTAGACTTAAATTTTACCTAAAACAAGTCTAGAAAGAGGCATCAAATTTTCAATCTTCTCACTCTTATGGAAGAGGTGAAGTGGTGTTTTGTGTTTCTCATTTGATAAAAAAAATATCATTGTTTAGCATGGGGAATATCCTTCACATTGTTCTATTTGGATAAATATCCTCATTCATTTTTTTATGAATTATCTATGTCCCAAATGATTATCATTAGCGTACTCTACATTGGAAATGGATATGAGATAATATTCCTTTAGTTGAGTAGGTGGTTGAATGGGAGTTTAATATTATTAAAATAAAAATAGATTAAAGATAGCCTCATCATTACAATATTTCCCTATCTAAATTTGGGGTTTGAATTTACCGTAGAAATATTTTTTGGTGTTTTTTAACCCCATACATGGGAATTTTTTCACTCATAAAGAACATTGGTTCACTTAGAAAAATTACAAATCAGGTTTTGACATAAATTCATAGGTTTGGACAGATTTAGTGTATCCCCAAATCTCTAAGTCACTCCATTTTCTTAGTGCAAAATAGTGTACATAGATTTTTTTGCCTCTTTTTAAATCATCATCCCATGATTAATCAACTTTATCTTACTACCAATTGAAGATAATTATTTCTACATTCCTTATAAACTCAATATTCTACATGTAACCAACAAGGATGTTGTGTGAAATTCAGTCACTAAGCCTTAAGAACGTGATAATAATTAGATCATTTAATGGAAAATGCTCTTGACACATGCACCTCATTTCTTCATTATTATGGTAAAAATGTAGCATGTTCCACAAAGAGGAATAGTTCCTAAGAAAGATACCTAGAGAAGGATGTAAAATCCTCTACTATGATCCCTCAGATGAAAATCTTCAAAAAAAAATTGTCATGGAAAATCAGATAATATAATTTGAGCTTTACAGTGGAAAGAGGGCTAGGATTTAATCATGTCTCATGTTGATGAAAGAGATGGATAAAGTATCTACGTTGAGAATCATCAATAAATAATTTGAGAATCATATCATTATGATTTTTCGCTTGTTTCATATTATAGAAATTCATAAGAGTTTTCAATGAACTTAACTTATAATATTCTTCATAATTTTGTTTTAATGATGCAGTCCATTCTATAGATTGTATACTAATTAGTAATGAGTTTCATTTAGTGCTTTGTGATTTTTTGCTAAATGTTCTTATGGAAGATTAAAACTTTCTAATTAATGTAAGAAATCTTCAAAACCAACTTATAACCTTCTTATGTATTAACAAGGTAATATTATTGCTAAAGCTAAAACATTTCCTTCCAACATAAAGGCTTTGACATACTATGTTTATTCTAAGGGACTGAAACTTAGAATCTATGTAGGTGCAGGGTGATCATATTATCTTAGGATCATTTACAATACATTTATTCCTAGAATAATTACAATGTATACATATTATAATCCTATTTACTAATATTGAGTTAATTGTTTGGTTTCTGTTGGAAGATCCCAAACATGTTAATAAATAATTCAAGTTTTCATTGGACATGAGGAGCAAGACCCCGTCATATTTTCTTCATGGTTAACCTACTCTTAATACCATACTCGCATTTATTGAATAGATTGTGCTCCATTTCGTAAGTGTCTATCATGTCCTTGAATAAATTGTAGAGATCTTATAATCAAAGCCTTGCAAGGAAACACAATAAGAAACAAATTATCCTTTTCCTTATAAGTGCTTTAATCCTAAATGCTAACTAGTGTTTCCTAAATGAATAGGGAATAAATTTCCTGAGCTTAGACCTTGTTAGAGGTGTATAACATTTGATTCATATTATTTAAAACATCAAGTTCTTTACATGTGGATTTATCCTTTGAATTAACAAATCTTATTTACTATGTATTTAAATATATAGGCTCTAAAAAATGAGTGAAGCTCCTATGAAGATTGGTCGTACTATATTCGTTTTCATTGGTATTTGGTAAGGAGGGTTATAAGTTTTCAATTTCTATATTACAAAACAATCTAGGCTACCCACATGCTTATCCAAAAATTAATGCTAACTTGTTTTACCCGGGAAGGCATGATGAATAAGATTATATTATGATGGGCATAAGATTGCAAACTGTTGGAATACTACTATTGATGAATTTTAAGATAAGTTTGAATAGTAATATAATGTATAATATCCATACACAATATATTATTTTCGAAAGGATATGAATTAAAAAACAAATGTTTATACACATTATTTTTCATTCTTGCATTATGGTACAAGAGGATGACCAAATTGATCATTTTTCTACTTATGAAAATCCTACACATGGATAGAATGGTAATTTCATTGCTCCATTCATATAATATTTTTACTTATTTCTATTTTCAATTAAAAATTATCTTCAAATGATCTAATAGTCTGTGTTGTTCGAAAAAAAAATTGAATTATTGTTGGTTGGAAATGACTTAATGACCATTGAGGAATACATGTCAAAACTCAACATGTAGGATTTAATGAAGGTAACAAACATGTGTTGTTTCAAATTGTATTAATGGTTACTAGTTAAAGTTGGTTCATCCGAAAAGATAGATGTTTGGTGTTTTAGTAGAGTTACAAACCTTGGTTTCTCTAGATCGCACAAACTTACTCACATCCATTCTAGTGAAATTACACCTTGACAATGACCGAGAAATTATGTATTTTTGTTAAGTTTTGTAATGCCCACATTTTACACACACAAATACAACAATAAAAATACCATAATAATTTTGTTTTTTACTTACATTATAGTACACATGACACTACAGGAGATAACTTAGGACAACGCACAACACATTATATGTTTGCACAAACATTAATTCACATAGAGAACATGAAAACATGTGATGCACATCAAGGACATTTTTTGTAAATGACAAGGAAAAACATAACAATTCAACTACAGTATAAACCTATAGATAGGGTCTACCCACGAAACGATATTTTTTGAATTACACATTTATTACAATGATTTTTTAATCTTTAACTTAAGTTCTATATAAGCTCATAATATGTGAATCATACAATTCATTTTCCTTTTTGCTAGTTTTCCTCTATACCATTTAACATTTAACTTACAATGTATCTCATTGAATAAGGATCATGTACATTATTTCAATTACTTGTTGAATTTGCTCGTTCGTTGATAGGGTATATATTTACACACAAGACTGTTTACCTAGACACAAGGCTACTAGGTATTATCCTTAGGATTCACTCCTAAGAGAATGCATCTTGATCTTATATAATACCTTTGTTACACAACGAAATAAGTTTGAGTACAAAGTAGGAAAGGTTTGAATCTTTTTATCAAGTATTTAGGGTCAAGTTTCTTTCATTCATTTATAAATTGATAATTGAGTTAGTACACAATAAGTATTATAGGAAATAAGTTCAATATGCATATTGAGAAGATTTAATCATATTACAATGAAGATCATGTTTTACTTTACCTGTGCAATAACATCTCAAAATCACACTTCCCTAGAACAAACGTCAACTATTGTTTTATTATAGTTATGTTCTGGAAATTAGGTAAGGATTCGAATCCACTTAGCATGGAAACATACTTCCTTATTTTTGTTTCTAGATTAGGTTTCCCAAATATCATTTTATGTCCAACTTAAAATGGTTTTTTCCCTAACTATGTTCATATAATTTTTAAAAATGAATTGTGTAACCTATTTGCTAATAGGGAATTTCTATCTTCATGATACTTCTAGTCCCTATCTTAGGGGATTTATTCTAAGAACATGATCACATAGTTTTGCACCATACATCCATTACATACAAGGATGGTGGGAGAAAAAAATGGATTAGTTCGATGGTTATAGGGTTAAGGATTGCATTAGGGTTTACACAACATGGATCGCTTTTTATCACCACAAGATGGTTTTAACATGTTATAAGAATGATCTAAATTTCACCTTTCTCTAAGAACAATGTCTTATGGTCATATTTTTACCAGCTAATCTTAAATTAAAGGTTGTTAAGTTTCATATTTAACTATTAGCGTTGTACCCAAAAACCTAAATGATAATCAAAATTAGGTATCGAGTTCATTTATGATCCCTAGTCTTAAAGGTGACTTCCAAGCTCGGTTGGAAATCTTCGCCACTCAACACGTGTGTCAATCCAAAAGGGTTTTACACTGTGTTGAATGTTGGATTCCCATGGAGTACTATATTAAGAGAACACATTCTCCAAGTACTACTCACACAATTACCAATCCTATGAGGGAACCACATACTCAAGACAAAGTTTAACCATGTCATTCATAAGTGTCGGGTTTATGATGATGTCGTTAAGCATACATGCTATAACAAAAAAATAAAACTTGGGATCTTATTTACTTAAGATAGAAGGTGTTATCGAGTGTAAATATTTAAGTTCATTATAAGGTTTTAGTTTCTTATATGCTAAGAAAGATCATGTGAGAAGGTTAGATATGCACAATTTTTAACCGAAGGTTGATTGTTATATTTAGGTTTCCTTTCTATATTTGCTAGTTAAATAACACAACACTCTAGAGATTTCAACATAAATTTCACAATGAGAATGCACTATAAGATGTCAAATTCAATTTCATTTAACAAATTTATCAAAATGTTACAATATAAAATTTGGGGATCAAAATAACACCCATGTTTAGCTGAACATTTCCTTTAAAACAAAAACATCTTAAAAATATTACAATACTTCAATAATAAACCTTTTAACACTTTGCAAAATGTTGAATTATCCTCTACAATTTCCTTCAGCATATATATCCCAACCTCCCCTTCTTTTACCATACATAAATCTGAATTAAAAAAACACTTATATTTATATGCACATTTCCCCAAATCACCCCTAAAACTAACATCTCATTCATATTACAAAATTTCAATAATAAGTCTTTACTGTAACATAACAACACACACACACACACACACACACACACACACACACACACACACACACACACATTTCCTTTAATAAACATAAATTATAATAATAAACAATGAATTAAAACCACACCATTTTACCATCTTACTCGCATCCTGCAAAACTATGTGAGCATGAAATCAACAATACATCGCTAGCATGGCATCCACCTGAATCTAGCATAATTAATGTTTTTTAGTTTTCTCATTTATATAATAATAATAATTTTCACTCGAAAGAGAGGGTTAGAGACATATATTCATTCCATTTCACTTCACTTCATTTCTTAACTAAGGGGAGAGAAAGAGATAGGGAAGAGAGAGAAACACTATTTTTCCAAAAGTCACATTTCACACCACAAGCCACACAGGAGTGTTTCATACAGTTACTTATACATTTCAATAAGTTTTCATGACATTTTAATGTCTTGGCTGGGGCCATGTGACCTTATTTTACATTTTTCTACTAGTTGCAAAAACGTCTCATTTTGGGTTAGAGGCTAAGAAACCCCTTTCAAAATATACCTTCTATTGAGTGAACACACAACGGGTAAATTTATGTGTCCTCCTATATACCAGCAATTCACACGAACTGACAGAATTTGAAACTAGTGGCTGGTTTTTAATTCACGGCTAAGTTTCTGAAGCCACCGGTCGTAATTGGGCTACTTGTATCAACACCCAATTTTAGCTTGAGGGCTAAGAAGCCTCATCTAAAAAATCAATTTCGATAGATGGGATTTCCATGAGAAGATTCCTATGTTCCCTCCTATATATGCGTAATTCATCGGAGTTGACAAAACTAGAAACTTGACAAATGGGTTAAAAACGACGATGGGTTTTTTGGAGCCACCGATCGTAAGTTGATCCAGTTTGACCTAGTCAAATTGTGACCAGAGGCCTACCAAACCCCATTTCCAAACTATCTTGAAAAGTGTTTTTCCCCAAACTGAATGTTGTAAGGAATTGTTTAGTAGAAATACTCGAGGTTTGCGAAGGTCATAAAAATGTTCCTTCGCTGAGGGTTCAAACAGTTGGTCAAAATGAAATCCAACTTTTAAGTTTTAGCAGCTTCTTAAAAGTGCAAAATGGAGTAACAGGGCTCCTAGAGGAGTGGCGAAGAGAGCACGAACAGTCGATCGAGGTGGATCTAAGGTTTAATATGACTCCCCACATAACAAGGAACGTAGGCAGAAGTTCACATCTATTTTCTCGGGTTCTAAGGTTATTTTGTGAGTCTCTAAAATTTCCATTTTTCTAACTTTGTGAGGTAGATAGAAATGGTTGTTTTATTTGACGATAACAACTAACTCTCTCCAATACCGGTAGACATGAGTGCCCGATTATGACACCTTGGGTTAACATCATATGAGGTTGGGGGAGCAATCTCAGTTGATAGTCGAGGTGCAACTTGTTTATGCAAATCACAAGGTGGAGTTTTGTTGTTTTAAAATATCTAGTTTGGTTAAATATCCAAATGTACAATCATCCATTGGTTTACTATTTATGTTATATTGAAAATGAAGAACCAAAATACATAAATTCTAAAAGATGAAGGTAAAGAGACCATGCTTGGAAACACCAGCATCCGTAGTGCAAGTGGTGCTCCAGGTGAGTTTACCCACATTCTACAAGGCTCCAAATCTCTTTTGGAAATCTGTCAAATAGACCACGTGCATCGAAAACTCCTCTATATTGGACCATTTAATATACATCCTTGTTTTAGATATTTCAATCCTTCTAACCACCCTGAAATTAATCTATGTTGCCACATTTAGTACACATATGTCATTGCAAAGCTCTCTTTTTGCATAGGTTAGAATCATAACTGTAAGGATGAAACATCTTCTCCTCCTCACGCTCCAAGAGACCATTTTTTATAGGGAATTTCTCTAGAAGTTCATATGCCAGAATGATTACCCTTGTTTCTCATCTCTCTATTCTCATCGTGTTTCACTCAGCAGCGCCAAAATCCCCTCAAGAGCCCCATTAAAATTTACCATTCCATAGCCTTTTCTAAGCACCCAAAATTTACATCTTCTTGAAATTTTCTGAAACTTCTCAAACAAAGCCATTTTGTGTATATCATGTAACCCTTGCATTCCATGAAACGTAATACTTTGGGGCATTTTGTCAAATACTTCACATGCCATGTGTATTCTCCCACATGAATCTTAATCTCCAATACACACCCCTAAATCATATTGCTTTTACGTTCGGAAATAGATCTAGTTACTTCTATATATTTTAAACTACTTCATTTGGAGAGAATGCACAATGATGCGGGAGATTAACTTGCAGAGACCATAACTTTTGATCCGACTGTTGGATCGTCCTGAAATTTTATAGGGTGGTAGATATATATTAGTACCATGCTAGGGTCAACTTTGCTTGCAAGGTTATGCCCATATTGGCACATTTTCGGGCTCAGATTCCTTCATCTAATGGCCTAAAATTGGCTTTGAATGTTTTTTCCACTTTTGACTAGGTCTTAGAACTTTAATAACTTTTGTTGTGCATGTCAGAATAAGTCCAAATTTCGTGTGAGCCCTAATTTATGAATGCATATTTGGCACGCGAATTTTGGGGTCAATCTGAGTTGTTTTGCATTTTAGGGTTTTTTGGCATTTTAGGATTTGTTGGCATTTTAGGGTTTTATAGTAGTCTTGAAACAAAAGGAGGATTGTAATGATGTAATGGATCAGTGTGAATTCCAGAATGAGAAGTAAGCTATTATGAAACTCCTGGTTTTATTTGCAAAGTTGTTTATGTGTGTTTTTGGAGGTATTTCAACCTCTTGCAGCTGGATTCACATCAATTGGTATCAGAGCAGGATTTTGATCTTGCAAAAATAGTTAAGGTAACATATTACATTTTTATGTGTAGTTTTTATCTCTATTTTTTATAACCATGGCTAGACGCGGGAGGGGAGGTTATGCCCAGATGAATAGGCATATGCAGGAGCTACAAAGACAAGTTGTTGAGCTCACGGGAGAAGTTACCCGCCTTAGAAGGAGACATGCAAATGGGGATGGAAACCCAGATAGTGATATTGAAGAAGAGCCTCCATTAATAAATGAAGGAGGAGATGAAGAAGAAAATGAGAGAGACGAAGAAACCTTGAATGAGACACCATTTGAGGAGAGATTGATCAAGGCTTTAAAGGGAAAGAATGATGGCATCAAAATTCATATTCCTGATTATGGTGGAGGGTTACGACCAGAGGAGTTGATTGACTGGTTAAATTGCATGGAAAAGTTATTTGAGTGGAAAACCCTTTCAGAGGAGAAGAAGGTTAAGTTTGCATGCACTAAGTTGGCCAAACATGCATTGATCTGGTGGGATCACCTACAAAATGAAAGACAAAGGAATGGAAAGGGCAAGATCCGAAATTGGAATAAAATGGTAAAGAAGTTGAAAGAAAAGTTTCTTCCTGTAGATTATGCTCAGACACTCTTTCGAAGGTTCCAAAACCATTTGATGAATTGATCTCATTATCGAGGAGTAATACTAATAGAATTTTTACAATTTATTTTTCAGGCTGTTAACCCAGGGATGATTTTTTTGAAGTTCATATTTCATATAATCTTTCAGTTAATGGGTTGAGTTAGACCATTTTAAGATGAGATGAGTATGCTTCGGATCCATGGACAAATTATGGTTCTCAAGTTGCATTAAATTAAGAGTGTTCTTAACAAGATGTTTAATTTTAGAATCACTGGATGTAGAATTTATGTCTTTCTATCTCTGGACTAATATCGAATAGGGGTAAGGATATTGAGGCATTTAAATAAAGGTGAATTCTCTAGGAAATACATTAATGGCATGAAGTATTACCTTCCTCAAATTTCACTCCTAGCTACCAAAAAAAATAGGGGGTTGTCAGAGGGGAAGACCTTCCAATGAAGGACCTTAGGCTGGAATATCCCTCAAAGGCATTATACATCTTAATGATATTTTAGTGAACACCAACACAAAACTTTTGAGATATATCGTCACTATCCTACATCTTATTATATTTTTCATCCCTACCAAAACCACGATTCATCTCAATGAGGCATCAGAACATGAAGAAGATAACTCTCCATCAAGTTACTGCAGAACAAAATTCCTCATCATATAGGAGGATCTATGATTACATGCATCTCAAGGAAGTACTAGAAGAACATGGTGATGTATTTTCTTTATATCTATAATCTTGTGGTTCGGTCATAATATTGAAGTTCTGCACAAATCACAATATGGAAATAAATTTCTCAAAATTATTATCTGATCATGGTAGTTGCAAGCCAAATATGGTTTCAAATTATTTTCATAAGATTGGATTTTACTGAAATTTGATCAGCAATTATATCCCTATCGATTTATCATTGTTCAAGAAATGACTATGAATTGTCTAATGTACTAGATGAACAAAAAACCTTATAACATGTATGTCAATTGGGAATAATCCTTATTTCAAGGATGATGGATTCTCAAAGGACTCGTAAAAGATGTTCTCAAAATGGACGCATTTCATAATATGTACTGGGAAAAAAAGAATATGGCAATATTATAGACAACATTTACAAATTCATGGTAGAACGGTTATATAGAATGTACCTATTGGAAGCATATGAAAAGAGAATGGTCTAGTTACCCTTCAAGTGAAGAAGAGAAGTGTACTTTAATGTGCCTACGTAAATAGTTTGTCACTAAATGGAAGAAGCTGGATGTTGCTATGACTAAGTGTACAAACATGCTGGAGTAAAGAAGACATTAATATACTCTGTTGCGGCATTGATAAAGATACTAAAATGTGGCAATATAAATTTGTAACATGTCAAATAGCTACCAGTATGAGAGAAATATTGTCCAAAGCGTAGACGGTGTGAACACCATATTGATTTGATAAAGGATTGGCCCTTCCAAACCAGGCAGCCTATTGGACGAGTCTGAATACATAATAAGATTTCAAAAGGGAATTGCAAATCTAGATACAGATATGAATTTATGAGAGGAAATAATTGAGTCAATGGTGAAACTCCAGCGTTAAAAACATACTTTAAATTTTACAAGATGGAGACTGTAGAATGTGTGTAGGCACAGTAAAGCCATAACAACAAGCATCACAATAAAATAAAAAATTCCAAATAAAACATATTGGATTGCAAATGATAGATCATGCTAGCTTTTGTGCATGATATTTCTAGCAAGATTCCTTCGGAGTGCTTACGACTAGATCTAAAATCTCTTTGAATGTTGAAAAATGTAAACACTTACTTTCATCTAATAAATAGATGGATTCATACGAGTGGATGGTGATGCCATTTGGGCTATCTCATGCACCCAGTAAAAACATGAGCTAAATGAATCATAGTGCTTTTGTGCAATAAAATGGTAAGTTTGTTTTGTCTATCTTTGATATCTTTTCCTAAACTTCAGAACAATTAAAACTAAACTCAAAAGTAAAAGCTTGGTAAAAATCTAAACTATTTTTTTCTTTTCTTGTTACGAAAAGTTAAACTCTTATGCTAAACTTAATTTTGATTCCTTCAGAAGCAGTCTTGTTTTTCTAGAGCTGAGTTGTGCACTATCAGAGGATGGATGACATTTTCCGGATCACAAACTAAAGGCAAGTTCTCAAATGGCACTCAAGGAAGTTTCATTTCCCAAAGTCTTTCATAAAGATATCTACAAACTGATCTTCAGAAAGTGCAAAATCAAGACAAATTTCAGTAGCATTTGTTAATCACTCCATAACAGAAGTGATACCTCATGTCTATGTGCTTGTTCTGTCTCGTGACCAAAATGATTTTTGGATACATGCTAGTTTTGAATTGTTGAAGAAGAAAGTGTCAGAAGCACCTATTTTGGTATTGCCAGATTTTAGCAAGGTCTTCGAGGTTGACTGTGATGCCTCACATGCTGGGATTGGAGCTATGTTGAGTCAAGAAGGACGACCTGTGGCATTCTTCAGTGAAAAGCTAAATGAAGTCAGGAGGAAATATTGTACTTATGATGTGGAATTTTACGCTATTGTTCAGGAATTAAGGAATTGGAGACATTACTTGGTAGCAAAGGAATTTGTACTCTTCACTGACCATGAAGCCTTGAGGTATGTAAACACACAGAAGAAACTAAATAGTAGGCATGCAAAATGGGTTTCATTTTTGCAAGAATATACTTTTGTTTTAAAGCATAAGTTTGGTAAGCAGAATCAAGTTGTTAATGCCGTGAGTAGGCGTGTAGCCCTTTTGACAACAATGGAAAATAAAGTACCAAGGTTTGAGGCAGTTAAGGAATTGTATGAAGGTAATCCAAATTTTGGTGATGTTGTCAGAAAACTTAAGGAGCCTACAGTAGGTAGTGATTCTTTTAATTATTTGATATAGGATGGTTATTTGTTTAAGGGGAAACAATTGTGCATCCATGTTGGTTCAATGAGAGAAAATATTATAAGAGAATTGCATAGTGGGGGGTTGGCTGGACACTTTGGTAGAAGTAAGACAATTTCTCTTGTTGTAGAAAAGTATTATTGGCCAAAGGTAAAGAGGGACATAAGTAGGGTTGTAGCAAGATGTAGACTGCGTCAAATGGCTAAGGGACATGCACAGAATACTGGGTTGTATATGCTATTGCCTATCCCTACAGGGCCATGGGTTGATCTAAGTATGGATTTTATGTTAGGGCTTCCTAACACACAGCGAGGGAATGCTTTTATATTTGTTGTGGTTGATAGATTCTCTAAGATGGCACATTTCATTTCTTGTAAAAAAAACTAATAATGCTTCCAGAATTGCAGATTTATTTTTTTCAGAAGTGGTTAAATTGCATGGAATTCCAAGAACGATCACTTCAGATCGAGACACGAAATTTTTGAGTCACTTTTGGAGGACTCTGTGGAAGAAATTGGGGACACAACTACAGATCAGTAGTGCATATCACCCCCTGACTGATGGGCAGACGGAAGCAATGAACAGAAGCTTGGGAAATCTCCTACGTTGTATAGTTGGAGAAAAACAAAAACAATGGGACTTAGCTTTACCTCAAGCTGAGTTTGCATATAACAGCTCGGTAAACAGGTCAACAGGGAGGTCTCCTTTCCAGATTGTATATGGTAGGAATCCCAAGGGGGTCTTAGATCTAATTGTTCTACCAGGTGAAGATGAAGCTAATGATGATGCAGAAGCATTTGCAGAACACATTCTAGAGCTACAAGATGAAGTGAGAGAAAATTTGAAAGTGAGTAATGCACAATATAAAACAGCTGCAGATGTTAGTACGAGAGTAAGTGTATTTGAAGAAGGAGATATGGTGATGGTTCATCTTAGAAAAGAGAGGCTTCCAAAGGGGACATATAATAAACTCAAGTGTAAGAAGATTGGGCCATGTAGGATTCTGAAGAAAATGAGTGATAATGCCTACAAGGTGGAGCTACCTGAAAAATTTGCTATTTCACCAGTTTTTAATGTTTCTGACTTATATAAGTTTCCAGGTCATGATGAAAATTTTGCAGAGGAGGAAGAAATAAACTGGAAGCAACAGATGCTGAAGAAGAAAAAGGAGAGGGTAATGCGTGTCTTGGACTAAAAGATAATCACTACTAGATATGGGAGCTACAATAGATATTTGGTACAGTGGGAAGGTTTGCAGCACGAAGTAAATACTTGGATTCCTAAGTGGGAGTTGAGGAAAATTGATAGTGCAAAATTAGATAATTTTTGTCAACAGAATTCACAGGAGCTGAATTCTTTTTAACCAGGGGAGAATGATGCGGGAGCATCTTGCAGAGACCATAACTTTTGATCTGACTGTTGAATCGTCCTGAAATTTTACAAGGTGGTAGATAAACATTAGTACTATTCTGGGGTCAACTCTTCTTGCAAGGTTGTGCCCATTTTGGCACGTTTTCGGGCTCGGATTCCTTCATCCAGTGGCCTAAAATTGGCTCTGAATGTTTTTTTTCCGCTTTTGACTAGGTCTTAGAACTTTAATAACTTTTGTTGTGAATGTCAGAATAAGTCCAAATTTCGCATGAGCCCTAATTTATGAATGCATATTTGGCACGCAAATTTTGGGGTCAATCTGAGTTGTTTTGCATTTTAGGGTTTTTTGGCATTTTAGGGTTTATTGGCATTTTAGAGTTTTAGAGTAGTCTTGAAATAAAAGGAGGATTGTAATGATGTAATTGATCAGTGTGAATTCCAGAATGAGAAGTAAGCTATTTTGAAACTCCTGGTTTTATCTGCAAAGTTGTTTATGTGTGTTTTTGGAGGTATTTCAACCTCTTGCAGCTGGATTCACATCACACAACCTCCATATGTAATGGTGTGCAACCACATCTCCTAAAACAAAAAAACCAATTTCTTCCCATGCCAATCTAAATAAAACTAGTGGTCACTCCAGGAGGAGCAAGGTTACGCTGGTGTGGATTTGTTTGGGAGTTATCTGCTGGTGTAGGTTGTGTTTTTAAAAAGGGTATGTAACGTATTGGGATGAGAGTGGAAGTTGGTGGATACTTGTTACCTTTTTTGACATCAGTAATTTGTCGGGGCCTGTTACATGGAATATGTTGTATTACTCAAAGTGGGTCTGGTTTGATTAGCAAGAATTAAGGTGGAAAACATTGAATGCTATCAACACAAATGGTCAGGAGGTTGTAATGATGTGATTAATAATATACTAGCTGATATAGGTGATGCATTGCATGTGGATATAAATGATAAATGTGTGAGCTATGTAAATGCAAGACAAAATAAGAATTGAAAATGCAAATGTCGAAAAAGTCAAAGCATTTTGAAACTTTTTTTAATAAATCAAAGGAAAAGATCAAATCATTAAATTTTATATTCATTCTTTCGACATATGGTAATAGCATTATTCGAATGTGAAATAGGAATCTTCCCCATGTTCAAATCCAATGTCACATTATCATCACCTTTGGCGAGAGTAGACCCCCTAATCATCCCCTTTGGGCAGGCTATGTAATTTATATTGTAAAGAAAGACCTGATACATCAAGATAGATCAATTTAATTCTCTTATCTGGATTTAACCCAAAAAATTACCAAGATAGAATGTTTTTGGTTGTCTTAGGTGGCTGCTCAGTTTTTAATATTGATGTGAATGAGATATTTATTTAAGCATGCGAATAAGTCAGGAAGTCTTGTCCATATGGGAAAACAAATTCTCAGTTAGTCGCAATTATTCTTAATCCTTATGGAAATGGGCATAAAACTGAATGAATGACAATGTAAACTAGTATTATTAAGCCTTATAATTAGTAATATAAACATTTTGGAAATGCGCATCAAAGTTGGCAAATTCATAATAAGTAATATAACTGAATGGGTAACTATGTAAAAAAATACACATATCAAACAAGTTTAGAAAAAACCTAAGGCAAGAAGGAGTTGTAGTTTGATTGGGAAGGAAAAAATGCACCCACTTATTACTGAAGTTAAAAGGAGGGTGCTATTTTTTTCCCCCATTAGTTAAGATAACATAATGAAGATGTTTGGCACGTGATAGATATAGTTGATGTTAAATTTTGGAGATCATAAAATATGGGCATATACGACTTGGTCTTGCTACTTACAACATCAAAGGAAGATGAGAAACATTAGGATTTACCAATAGCTGAAAATAAATTGTCCACTCGCAGATGTCGAAATCTTATTATGCTTTACCAATGCACAAAATCAACTTTATCCCATTTTCATCTAGATTTTTTTTTAGCTTATAGCTATAGAAGTAATGCACCTTCAGTCGGCAGGAAAGGTTAACTTTTCCTATTATAGATTGAGCCAACATATAACCTAGTTTACAAGATAGATAAATAATTGCCTCTCGTGTCTTAGTTTCTGCCCCTGTTTCTTATAATGCCCAAATGCAATATAATATATATTTTCTATTTTCGAAGACTTTATATGAGAACAAGGAATATAAACTGAGGTAAGAAGACCTTATATGAGAACAAGGAATATAAACTGAGGTATAACTAAATGCTCACAGTTGACAATTTATTTTTCGTATTTCCTCTGTTAAGGTAAAAAAACCATACTCGGCTTCAATTATTCCGAAATACAAAAAATATAATGTGTATAATTTCAATATTATGTTAAAAGAGGTAAAATAAAGTAACAATGGATAAGAACTATGCAACTTCTTCATAAATGTAAACTGATAATCCAAAGGAAGAAACTTCCCTCAACTTAGCTACCATTTTATCATATCTTATAGTATTTTCCTTGCCTCTTCTATTTCTCTTTGTTTGCATTTCTTTCCACCACAATACTGCATGACCTTTCAACTTGGTTTGAGCCACCTCCACTCTTAAAACTCGTGAAAATTAAATAACACCTGCATATGTGCTTCTTGCTCTGCTCTTGGCTCCTCTTCAATATATCTCTCATCTCCTCAACACAATACCTATTCTTTCAATTACTTCAATAGAATCTAATCTAGATTGCACAATTTTCTTCAAAGTTACAACCTCCAATCTTCGTGTCATGTTAGCAACCACTACTCTTCTTGGGGGTATCTTCGCACGAAACAAAACACTTAGTTTTACTGCTGCAAATCTTACGTAAGCCAATTTTTCCATTACATTATTCTAGCACTTTATTCTCTACCCTCACCTATTATTTTATCGCTTCATTTTTCTATCTTCATTCCTCTTCCAATCCTGTCTATTGTTGTAAGTTGTATAAATCTTTCCTTTCATATACTCTTGGATTTGTAAGAATAAGAAAAACCTATGTGGGTGGAAGAATTGGGCTTGGTGGAAGTCAAACATGAAGCCCATAATTTAGGGTCCAAAATTATTAACAATGCACTAAATGATTTGGATTCTCTTGCAATAAATTTATAAATACCTCTAAAAATGAGACCTACGGAAGAATTTTCTCCCGCATACAACCCGAATTCCACATTAACACAGTCATACATATATCATTACTTCGATTTTGGCTTTCGTATCTATAGGCAGTTGGAGCCATGAGCCTGAAGAACATTGTATTTTGTTTGACATGATGCAGTGACAGAGCAGGTTGTCAACGGATGACAGGAAGCTCTAAGATGCATTACGTCTTTGTTAAGGTTTGACTAAATGTAGACATGTCCCGCCTCCTATCTGCTTCAACAACATCTAATCTTGTTTGTATGGTTCTCTTCAAAATTACAACTTCCAATCTTTCTGGCATGTTGGTAGCCACTACTGTTGTTGGAGACATATTGACACACACCAAACACTCAGTTTTATTGCTGGAAATATTACATAAGACATGTTTTTTTCATACCATTCTATCTCTTTGTTTTGTACCCTCTACCCACCTTTTCACAATGGAGGACATCCAATTGTAACACCTTCTAGCCAACACTCTCATTAGAGGTTTTTTCACTTACACACCAACAGACACCAGTTGGGTACTCCTGCTTTGACACCATTTCATGCAGTGAAGGATAGGGGGAAATGGATGGCTACCTTGTCCCTACAGCCTGAACTAATACATTCAACCAGTAATAGACACAAACTCTGTCAAGGTTAGGGTTATGAACAAGTTTATTTAATTCAGATGACAGTACAAAATTACTCAACTTGCTTCTTTCTCTTCTGCCCTTAGAAATGCCTCTTTGAAGTCTCCAAATTATTGGCAAATGCTCAAGATGAGAAACTGATATGGTTTGGACTGTTATTCTCACTATGCAACTGTCACTGGAGAAACCATTGCTTGATGAAATATGGTGGTTACAGAATTGTGGGAGCAGATATGATATTTCATGTTATGCACCGAGGGTTGCTATTTGAATTGATAGATTTTTTCAAGTTCACGAGGGAAAAAATGTTTTTGCTGGAATGTTTGGTCAAAATTCTAGTACTGGATCAAAGGAACAAACCTTGGGCGTTGAAAATCCAATGGGATAAGTTATCGATTTTTTTTTTCTTACGTTCGATTTGTTTTGTAGATATTGGTAAGAAAATCAACCAAATGTCTATATCGACAAGGTCTGAAACTTGAATTTTGAAGGTAAATATAAATGAGATATTCACAAATGTGTCTAAGTTTATTGGAAACGTTTCTTGGATATCTAGGTAAATTTCATTTGATGGAAATGTCTAACGTTTAATCCTTAAACTGAAATTCTATCTAATCTCAAAAGAAAAGTTCAAAAATGTCAATGAATTCGATCTTGGACATAAATATTTCATAGAAACCTTGTTGGGAATCAATATGGAAATTAATAAATTCCCAAAGCAATGTTGTTGTTGTGTTTTACTCAGTAGAAGGCATTACTTGAAAATTTACCTTTAGAATAAAGGGAAAATACGAAATTCCAAAGATAAATTTTTTATATAAAATGAGAAAAGGAAAAAGGACTTGAACAACTCCACATTGGATCTTAATTTTAAAAAAGTGGCAAAATCAAAATTTAAATAAATAAATCAACTATCAATTGATGAAACCAAATTATGTGAATTCAAATATTTTAAAAAAAAATAGAGCTTTTTTGTAATCCTTTTATAGACAACACGACATAAATTAATCTAGTCAAATAATTTGAAAGCCAAATTCTATGAGCCAAATACAAGAATTTGTAAGCAGACTCTTCAAAATGTTTTTTTGTAGACAAGTTCATGTGTAACTAAGTAATGCAATTTGAGAAAATAATACATTAAAATCTATCCTTTTCATTGAAGAAAAAGCTTCAATTAGTATCCAAGTAAAAAATAAAAAATACTTAAAAACCTTTGTCGATGCCAACCTTACAATGTGTTCTTTGTTTCTATTTTGTCAAATAGTTCGTGACCCCAGCACACTGGGGACAAATCCTAGTTTCAGTAAATAAAGTATAAAATGTTAATTTGTTTGTCCCAGTAAAACAAAAGTTGAGAAAATTTGAGTTTTTATGGATTAAAGCATGGAGAACACATTCATAATTTTTATCCATTTTAGTCCAAAATGACATTTTGTAGGTTCCTGTTTTATTTGTATCCCACTAAATTTCTTACACCTATATCAAATTGGTTATCTCAATCTTATATAATACCCTGTTACAGTTGGTTTCTGGAAAAGCCTTCCGATGAAGAGGGTTTTTTACACTATTGCCAAGAGGTTGTTGAGTAGGTAATGGCTTTCTTGGTTTTGTCATGAATGGGTCTCGTAAAATTCCTACACTGGTTTTTCAAAATAGATTCATCTCCATTCAGTTAATACAATGTAGTCGGAGAATAACATAACAATCCTCAACAATATTACCATGGTACAAGAATCTCAAAATCTTGCATAAATATTTTAAGTGAGCAAAAATAGTTATAAACATGACATTAAAAAAGCAGGAAAAGGTAGATAAAAAAAAATGAAATCACAAAAAAACTTGTTACATAAACAAATAGAGCAAAAATAGCCAACAAAGGAATACTCCTGGTAGAAAGGCGAAGAGGTGGTGACATCTGCAGCAGAAGGAAAACACCACTCCCATTGAACACATCACGCATCTTCAAAAAGGTAGGCATGTGAAGTAGGAGAAAAGGGAAAGCATGAGCTAGGATGACAAGCACCTCAACCTCCTCTGCATCATCGTAAACATCCAACTACAGTGTAACCACAGCAAACCTAAGAAGTTTGTCTAAAGGCTCCTCATAGAGTATCTAAAAACACTACTATGTCTACCAAGGAACAGAAGTGAGAAGACCATTATCAACCTAAGAAAATAAGGACATGTGTAAGCACCCACAACGTTACAAAATCCACCACTGATGAGCCAAAGAGATTAGGACAATGTTAGCTTTTCATAAAATTGTCAATTGTCTTGCACCCCAAAAGAGAACCAAAAGGGCTTCTACATGATATTTTAGAAACTTGAGTGGAGAATGAGCATGAATAATAACATATATGTTTTCTCCATGATTGTTAAATTTAGGAGAACTTTTTACAACTACTTGTAGCCCAGATCTCTAACTTAATGATCATTTTGGAAAATAGTGTTTAGTTCTCTTGTATTTGATATACATTGAAGATGACCATGCTATAGTCATAACTTTTTCACATATAATTCCGACATGTAATGATGTAGACATGGATTTTTTTCTCATTCATAGTTGTACCCATGCACTAAGCATTTATTCTAGACAATCATTATGAGGAGAAGGGCATGCTTGGTAACACAAGGTGTGAACTGGTACATTTGTAAAAAACTAAATGAATAATACTGAGAGTCATTGATGGCAAACTAAATCATAACATGAGTTATGTGTATGAGGTTATTAGGAGATAAAATCTCAGGTATGGGAGTATTGACTCAAACATTTCATCAAACATATTGCACTCAATTCCAACTGTTGTCTACAATATTGTTGGAGATGGAAGAAAACTTTTGAATCTATGGCATGTGTTACGGAATTCATGTTTATAGTGTGAACATGAAGTGTTAGTGGTTTGGCTTATTTCGATATTAGAGTTTTAATATTGTGAACATTTATGTGTTAGTATTATTTAATATTTAAATAATACATGAGTGTGCACAATTAGTTGTAATGCACAACTCATATGAGAGATATGTGGGATTGTATGAGATAGTTGAGGGAATGGAGATAGGTGTTGACTCCTCCTTTATAGGAGCAAGCAGCCTATATATTGTAACCTCTTTCCAAATAATAATATGATCCCGAGTGATTTCTATTGAAAAATATATATCTTATATTTGGTGTATTTGTTTTTATTCCTATGCAAATCTTACCCAGATTCAACATCATGCTCTTTCTAAAACTTATCACTGGTATAAGTGTGGTGCATGAAGAAAGGAGAGGTCAATGGATTTGATAGTAGGTATGGCATAAACACTCATATTAACATTTAATTTTTTTTAAATTTTGCGGTGGTGTGTTTTTTTGTAATTTTAGTATGCGTTAATTGAATGCTTTATAATATCGATTCTTGTAACAACTATGGTAAAAAAAAAATCTGTTTTGTTATGTTTTATTTTTTAGTAATCTTTCTCATATTAATCAAGTTGTTTCTAAATAAATTATACTATGCAAAATTAAATGGGATTTTGTATAGCCAACAATTAGCAGGGTTTAATATAACTTGGTAAATTGAAGAACATGGCGCATGTAATGCTGACCTGTAAAAAATATATGGAAAAGTTATCCAAACGAGGAAAAAAAATTCTTTGTTTGACAGATAGAAAAGGTGTATTTATTTACTCTACTTGACAGGTAAACCAATGTAAATGTAGTGACATTGTATGTTGATCATGCTAAAAAAATGTAATTTACATATTTTTAAGTTATCGTTACATGCGCTGTATGTCTGAAACATATTTGAAGTAGTCAAAGAGAGCTTGGTATATGAGCTTTAGAACTTGCGGTTTGTAAATCTAGAGTTAGGTGTCTTCGTTAGCAATGGCTTCTTGTTGTAGGGCTATTTTTGTTTGTTCTATTCTTTGTTGTGTAAGAAACATTGCAAATATTGCATCGTTTTCTACAGGTGTGCCTTCCATGTATTGCTCTTTTACGAATTCAGATAGTAGTTATATGTGGGTATAATCTGTTCCAATACGGTTTGCTATGGCATTAAATGTGGCCATCATGTTTGAAGTTCCTGCAAGGAGGTGGGTAGACAATGCATTAGAGGTGTAGATTGAAAATATTGAATGATTTATGTTTGAACTAAAGACAACATAATATATAGTATTTAAGGAAATGATCATGAACATTCATGTATTAAAAGTCCACATATATTTTGAAGTGGCATAAAGAGGTTTATGACCAGAAACAACAAGAATGTAAACATGTGGGTGTTAGATAAATCCTAAATATCATGTTTTTAAAATCTCTCATTTTTTCTAAAGTTATCAGCTTCAAATTCATTCAAACATCCATACTTTGGTTTTTTTTTTGTTTGTAAAGAAACTCATAAATAATAATAAAACACATTACTAAAATGAAATGACTTGTAATTTGTATAGATATTTAACTCCAAAGGTACCCTTAAGATGCTAAGCTAAATCGAAATACCATTTAATTTTTATGCATTTAGAAACCATTTAGAGATGTTTGATTCGAATGTGAGAAAACTAGAAGGTTGCAGACATCTCTATACATTATGAATAGCAAAAGTTTGTTTCATATCTTTTTTTATAGGGTCTCGAATATAGTAGTCATGGAAGATGCAATATGATTTTCGAAGCAACATATGGATGATTGATAGAAAGATGGGAATTTTACTTTTCAATGATACCATCATGTTTGGAAGGGCTGCGAGAAGTGTTTTTTTTTTTAACAATTACCTTAACATATAAACCTCAGAAGTGTAGCTAGCTAATTTTGATTTCTCTATTTTAAGTATTTGGGATCAAACACACAAGAAAAAGATATTATTTGATAGAATTGAAAAAAACAATAACTTTAAAGGTTAATGGCTGTGAATTTTGAAAACTATGAGCAGGTCATTTTAGGGAAAACCTATAAAATAAATTTTTTAAGTAGAATTAAGACTTGACAATCTACCTTGATCCAGGAGGATTTCTAACTAGATTTTTTTATGGAATTAGTTATTAATTGAAGTGGTAGCTAAAAATAAAAAACATGAAATTATTGGGATACAATCTTGATTATATATTTTTTCAAATATTTAAGAGGTCGTTAGATTTAAAAAAATAATGGGATCGATATGTACAGTAAATGCAATTTACAAGTGTAAACTCCAGCTGCACAAGTTTAGCGTGTGTTAAAATGGGAGGTTCAGGACAGAGTATGGATATCCATCAAAGCATAATCATAAATGAATTATATTCAAATATTGGAGTTGCAAGTGGCCTAATATAAATGTATGCAAAATGGGGAAGCATATAGAAGACAAGTGGATTGTTTGATAAAATGTCTCACAGATATGCGAGAGTCATGGACATATCAGAAAGCATCTACAAATTAGAAGATCCAATAGTTGCAATTTCTTGGCACATGAAAAATGTCAATGTATTCAATCATGGTCTAAAATCTCTTACAGAAGCCTTATTGGGAAGCAATATGGGAATTAGTAAGATTTGAACTCCATTCTCAAAAATTTACCTTTACAAGAAAGGGCAAGTAAGAAATTTCAAAGATTAAAGTTTTGATATGGAATGAGAAAAAGGAGAAAGGACTTGAGAAGTTTCCCGTTGGATCTTAATATCAAGACATCTAGAATATCAAAATTTAAATAAATAATTCAACTCTCAATTTTTGAAGTCATAATGTGGGAATTCAAATATTTGTTAAAAATAGAAGAAAATTGGTCAAGTTTAGGATGTAATTTAGTGTCAAGATTAAGATACCAAATGATTATGCACATAGTACACCTATAACTTATATTTGAGTCCATAAACCAATTTACCTATAACGTAGGTTGTAATATTGTCGAGAATGGAATCTATTTACATTCAACTATGCCTTGACTTTTGGTCAAAGCATTTGGGTTATGTGCTAAAAAAAATTGTTTTCCTATCTTGTTTTGTACCTACACGTTATTGAGTATGACAACCAATAGGTGTTGAATTAGTTCAGTTCACTTCAGTAAACATCGTATCACCTAATATGGAAATCCATAGGTAGAATTATGATATGGGGAAAATTGTGGCAGCCAAGAGTTTATGGAGACTCATTTTGCAAGACTGCATTGCAATTATTCGAGTGTAAAGTTTTACAGGATTTTTGGAGGGCTCCGGGATATATTTTATAGGAAATGTCAAGATATTTAACAATAACCTGGGTAGTTTAATATAGATTAGCCTATATTGTGAGTTCCCCTAACAAAATGTTTATAATGAAAGGTAAGTAACAATTTCATAAGCATATGTTTATGAAGGATGGAAGGAAATATGAGAGAATATCGTTGTTTAAAGAGGAATAAAAAATATTAAATTGTTGAAATTGTTCTAAGATCAACTGCATTAAGCAAAGCCCATTAAAACTAATATTCTATTTCCACACAAATGTCTGATTAAGAACTACTTTAGAAAAGTGATTAAAACCAAAACAAATAACAATTATATTACATGCCAATACACAGAGAACAGAAATCCATAGACTACCTCATATAATAAATTTTCCTAAAGTTAGAATCGTGATTATGTGGACCATCTTTGACCAATACTGCTTCCAAATGTCTACCAAGTTGTGATGCAATGCAGATGTCCAATCCAATTATATTATAAGACTATCTGTAACAATTCCTATACCAGAAAGACATCCTTTAATGCAGCCAACTATATCGCTTAAATACCTACCAGTATTGTTCCAAAATGTCTAGCTGAGATAATACATAACAAAAAAATCCTGCTCTTAACAAAATAATAGTATAAAAATACAGGGAAGACCAACTCTCCTAACATGCTTAATTGAACATTCTATGATGCGAACTCTTTTTTGCAAAAAACCTATCTATGACCAGCAAATATACTATCTATCACCAACACCATTTCCGAATCCCTACCTAGCTATGAAGTAACATAATGCATAAATCCAACAACATCAGACAAAGTACATCCAAGATAAAATCCCCAAAGCCTCAAACATTATCTACCATGGAGAACTCTTTCTACCACATATAAAGTCAAAAGCATATAATATTCAAGTCTAATCCAAAATATTTCATTTAAACAATCTCTTATCCATAATTTGAAATTCAAAAATGGAAAAAAAATGGCATCCCAAGTCATACTCTAATAATCCGATGAATAAGGGTTCCTCCTGTCTATCAACCAAACTCGATTCTGAATGAGAAAAGATGAATTGTGCAAAGAAAATGGCTCATAAAAGGAGAGGGAAAGTCCAGCATCAACGCCTGTGCATTTCACACGACATCATTCAACCAAAGGGGCATTCATATTCCAAGTGTCCACGACCACCACAGTTGTGACAGATTATAATTTATGTGCAGTCCCTGCTCATATGTCGTGGTTGGTTACATGACCTTAAAATGATGTCACTAAATCTTGGTTGACCTCTTGGAGGACCTCTTTCATCTAGCATTCCACCTTTTGGAAACTGTCTAGCAACATGACCTGAAATGTTGCACACATTACAAACATGACTGTTAGGACAGTCACAAGCTAGATGGCCAGTGTTTTGGCAGTTATTACATGCCTTCTCATTTGTATAATCTACAACTATATGCCCTTGTTTATAGCAGTTATTGCATAGCCTCATATCTCTAGGTGGCACAGCAGGAGCTTTACAATCTCTAGAAAGAGTTAGATACAGGTACATTTATCTATAATAGTATCAAACCATCGAGCTTCATTTGGTTCCCACTACATGGCTGCCTCACCTCTACCTTCACCTGCTTTGCTCTTGGCCGATCGACCTACCTCATCATGCCCTCTGCCACCTGCCCTACCACCTCCTGTCGTCCTTCCACGCGTCTTGGAGATGAGAAAAAAGAAGCATCACAACCCATTTTTTAGACGAGAACACACAGCCAAGGCAGATTGAGAAGGGGGGAAAAATGTTGCAGAGAAGAATGAAGAAAAAGGTGAGGTAGGGTTTTATTCTATGCAAGCTTTTAACAATGTCACACTAGGCTTTTAATATAGATACATTTTACATTTGTGGTTCTTTAATGGTCAAATAAAATACAATATAAAGGGGCCCTTTGTCATATTTCACATGTTGTTACATCAGGGTTGTTGAATCTTTCCGAAACTTTGGCATCTTTAACCTCATTTCATTATATCTGGTTTTTTGCCTGCAAAAAACCCAATCAATGGTAACATCATGCAGCAGGAGGAACCTTGAGATCTATAAAAAAAATAGGTTAAATTAAGGGAAATCGAAAGAGATATGGCTTGGGTGATGTAAATGTGCATAGGGGTTGAAGGATTTGGGAAATAGGTCTAGCAGCTTGCAGAGTGTAAGATTGATTTTAGGGCTTGTTTTCAGCATCCAAAACAATGAAGCGGCCTTACAAATTGCATATCCTTTTTACAGAGGTAGTATATTTACGAGATCTGGTTTACTATTTTAAATCAAATGTAGCTGCGTATATAGATGGGCACACAAGTAAAGTCTATGCCAAAATGCAAACAAATCAAAACCCCCAAGCCAACAATGGAAAACGAGTAACAAGAACGGGATGGAAATAAATAATCTTACCAGTAGTAGCAGGAAACAATACCATCCACAAAAGCAGATAGCAGGATGCAACAATGTCTAGAAAGGGAACAAGAAGCAGAGAAAATAAAATATAATGTAAATCCAAACTCGGCATGCATGGACACATACCAGGAGGTGCTAAAGCCTGCAACAGCGTTCATGACGACAAGGTGGAAGTGCATTGTCCAGGTAGGGAGAAACTGGTTAAAATGCGACGTTAGCGATGGAGCAAGTCAATGACAAGCAGCTAAAGCTCCAGAGCGTTATCGTAAGGGATCTATTGTAGATAATGCCACCCTGGGTAGTCTACAAGCGTAAAGGATTATTGACTCTCTATGTACAGAGAAGCCTATAGTAATTTGTTGTTTATGGTCTCGGTGAGGCTGATTAGGATTGGCCATGTACTCAGATGTACTGGAATAAGGCATTCTATTGAGAGTATAACTTCATTTTTATTGCATTCTTTATCAAACCTGTATCCACTAATGAAATTCAACATTTACTAATATGATTTTCCAAAAGAATGTTACAACTACAAGGAAACATCAAAAAGGAACACTTTCAGCCTGAAATACCTTATCAATAAAAGAAGATGGGTAACATCGATAGGTTTGCTCAAATGAAGTAGGATACCCATAGCCTCCGAAAAATTGCAACCATAACCAATCATTAACATATTTTATTAGACAAATCCTCACTCTCACCCAATACACCACCAGAAAACAAATTTAACTCAGTTAAGGCTAAATTTAGCTTTTTTGTGAGCCCTTAGCATGACAGAACCAAACACAATGTTGTGACTCAATTGTCCTACGTGAGGTGCATACCATTGTAAAATAGTCCAAGCAATCAAGCACCTTGAATTTGAAACAACAAACACTGCAAAAAACAAATCACAACATCACCTGACCTAATCAATTAAGAAAAAAAAACAAAAAGGCTAATATATTCCCTTAATAAGTAGAAGTAATGTATCCAAGACACTTGGATTTTTGATAGCATCATAAACTGTGCAACAAAACTCAATTATCAAAAAATAAATCATTTCACAAAGTTGAAGGTGAAAATTATGATTTCATCAAGATTCAAAACTGAATGTAAATCTGACTTACCACTAAGATACACGTCTAACCTTAAGTTCAAATCAAAATCTTTTCATGCATTGGTGTTTATATTTACCAGGAGAATCTTCCGTAACCTTCTCCCACTGCTTATTTTTATCTTTTAAAAATTCGTTGAGAGCATTCAACAACCCCTATCCTCAACATCACTCCACCCATAATTTTCCTCCCAAACTGACCCTTCTTTTAAATCTGGGACCTCATCGGGCTCCGATTTAACAGGACTGTCCAAGATCTTTGTTTGAGCAAGAAATTTAAAGTAGGAATCCTCGTCCCTAGGATTCTTTTCTCCACAGTCAACATGGAATCTTCCCTTGATTAAACTAACCAGGCGAGGGGAAATCCAATCTTATACTTAGGTTCGTGGCAACTCGGGTCCAATCATTGACCAAGCAGAAAAAGGAAAAAGTAAGAGAAAATTCCAATTCTAAATCAATATCCCATAAGAGATTCTACCTGATACCAAAATTGTAACTTTAAATCTTCCCATGAAAGAGATAATATAAAATCCAAAGTTGTATGTGCATCAACCAAAACAAACACTGCCATATTGATTGAGCTTGTGAATGCAGAATTACAATCAAATGTAAATACATAGGCAGTGATGCACATTGCATTCTATACATTTGATTTTATGAAAGCAATAACGAGTATAACGTTTTTGAACACAAGAAAAAAACTTGTTTAAACTTGGTCACTTCTTTATCACCTGGAGGTCTAACACATTGCATCTTCTTATAGTGTAAGCCTATGTTTACAGATTTATTTTCTTAGCATCACCAATAATCTCCGTAAGAACATTGTTCTTATTTGAATCGATGGAACTAGTTTTCATCTCTCACAATAATGTGTCTTGCAACAACCTTGGAGATGAAATTGGTTACAGTGTGGCAGTCAACACATATGCAGACGTTTTTGACAACTCTGATAGTTGTTCCAGAGGGTGTATTTAACAAGCTAAATGTAATTTCTAGTTTCTCACTATGGTGGCATATCTCCAAAGACATTTTCTCCAATTTTTCATAGATCTTTTGTGTCTGTGGATTTGATCTGTATTCCACACAAAAAACATGTACCATTCTTTTTGTTTCGATTTAGATAGTTTCTAAAACTAAATAAAAATTCACAAACTCGTTATTTGTGTTAAAAGTTCTTTTACCTAAGATAAATTGTATGAGATAGACAATGTAATTGAAATGGGAATAAAAATTGCAGTGGCGCTGTAGGAAATTGAGGATTCATTGGTTTAGGTTTTTTGCTTATTTTGTATTGTTAAATTTATATGTTCCCTCAAGAACTTAAGCAAAAATACCATTAAATTATGTAATCGAGTGTCGTAATTGTAAGACACCCCTAGAAGTGCTCAATTAAAAAAATCGAGAGTTAAATTTCATATCAAATAATTATTAAATAGAATGTAAAATGGAGTCCTTTTTGAGTGTAACATAAAGAATATCTCCATTCCTTTTCAGGAACAATATTCTTTGCCAAAGATGAGACTCAGTACATTCAAAGAACAAACACACAGGGCAGAATGAAATTGAAAAGAGGAAGGCAAAGGCAACACTATATAATTTGCATTGTGTGTTGAGGCTCACAAAATCCATGATGAGTTAAACGGTGTAGTTCTGTGGGATGTTATTTATATCCAGTCCCTTTAGCTTTACCGCAGACTCTATTTGTCCCTTCAATGTACTCAGCTCCCGGATCATGTTACACTCAATTTTCACATAATATTAATTATATTTTATTTGTTTAAAAATTGGTTGCACTATTAGAATCTTTAAGCTTTCACAATCCATAATAATAAAAAACCGTTCTATCTAAAGATCACATGCATTCACATTTTGGATATGTTACCACTTCTGTAATCAAAAGATATTACATAAATGGTAACATGCCCAGCAGTCAAAGAGTATTACAATAGTCATTGGGTAGGACAATTGGAGTAACATCTTTGTGCAACCCATTGACCTGCAGTCAAAGAGTAATACAATAGGGGTAACACACTTTGATTGCAGAACTATGGTTTGCCCAAAGGGCAGACACCCATTCCAGATCCCACTACATTTCATCATCAGAGTGAAGTGTTTTTTACGCTTCATTTGGATGATGTTTCATCAATAACGTGAAGTGTTTTTAACATTTCATCATCAAAGTGAAGTGTTTTTACGCTTCATTCAGATGATTTTGTCAACAACGTGAAGTGTTTTTAAGCTTATTCCAGATCTTGGATCAAAGAGTGTTAGATTATATCAATGTTTGGGATTGCACTACACTCCATCATTAGAGTGGAGTGTTTTTATGCTTCATTCTGAAGATGCCCCATGATCAGCGTGAAGTGTTGTTGAGCTTCATCTTAATGATGGATCATTTAGTGTGATGCCCAAGGTAGCTATAATTTACCCATTACAGATTTTTTAACAGAATTTATTCATAATTCAGGATGGATTGTGTATGTGGGGCCTGGGCAATGGGCATAGATATTTTACCTGGCAATTTCAGCGCACCTCTTTGCTTGTTCAGCAATTTCAGACAATGCAGTGTAACCGGCCCTTTCCATGGCCTTCTCTATCATAGATTTGGGATTAGCAGTATTGAGGCCACTCATTGAACATTGAGAATGAGCCCATTCTGCTTCCCTCCCCTCTCTGCCATAGGATTTTGATGTGGAAAATGCCACCTGAAGGACGAAAAACAACGTGTTTGTAAATATAATGCCAATAAGATTAACAGTATTGTCCATTAGTTTTGGTATATTTAGTGATGGAAAAATCCAACCCCTGAATTTTGTATTTCATTTCCCCAACCCCAAATCCAAATCCAAATATATATATCCATATATATATATTCTCCCTTCTTAATGAGACTTGTATGACTCATATTCCTAGAAATCTTAGAAACCCAGTTTGAAAACCAAACATATACCTTGCTATCAATCATGGTATTCCAAGATTTTCCACTGAGAATGTAGTGAACTGCAAACTTGATCACGTCCAAGGGTAGGTAAATTACAATGCTATGCAACCAAATAACTCCTGCCCAACCCCATGATATCCCATCAATCTCTGCCAACTCTATCCAACGTTCATTAGCACAGGTTGCAATCACGGTGGCAATCTGCATCAAAAACATACTAATCAGCAAGGAAAGATATAATATAATGTATTTCTTGATCATAAGAAATGCAGTTCAGTTAGAGCAGAGTAGTTACCAGTTGAGCTATGAGTAAAGCACACATAAGCATAAAGCCAGGTCTCTCTAAAAATGACCAGATGCGAGACCTTGTAACGAAAATCAGAGCCTAGCTAATAATGCTCACTTGCAAATACAGTGCAGCCATCATTTTATAAGGGTCATCCTTGATGGGCTCGACATGTCATATTTAAATTAGTATGACATTATATCCCTATGAAGGGTACTCTACTGCACTTTTCAAATCTAATCCCTATTGTCATTAGTCGTGATAATGGGACATTATATGTTAGGATTGGATTTCCGGAGCAGGTTGAAAACTTGAACAACCAAAGGAATATTTAGCATTTTTTTGTGGTGATTTTTCAATGGTATCTATTCTTACCGGGAACCAGTCTGTATCTTGAACGATTTTGAAAAATAAATAACTGTTGTAAGTGCTAGATATGTTCCTAGAACATTTCCAGTTGGCAAATATCTCCTTCAATTTCCAGCTATCAGGCATTTGGGATGGTTTGACCCGATCCTTGGAAATGGTCATAATTGTACGTGATCAAACCCATATATCTCAAAAGTTAGCATAAAACTATAGGTGTGCTTGTAGTATGGTTTGTTTATGATAATTATGAAATGGCTTCATGAGCAACTGACCATCATTCAGAACAACAATGACCAAAACCATGAGAGGACTAAAATCGAATCTCCATATGAGAGCAATTAGCATGAAACCAAGCTGCATTCATAAGAGTGGTTAAGTCCTTTAGGCCAAACTTATATCAATCAACAAGGTTTATTTACTTGTTTAGAAGATTGTTTCTATGATTGTTTAGTTTTCCCATAAATTCCCAAAGCTTTGTTTGATTAACAAATTGTAGAAATGTTGATCAAGATGCTTACCACAATACGAATGGTGATGGAGATTGCATATATCTGAAGCCATCATGAAATGTCAAGATCATTTCAAACCATGAACCCAACTCATCACTGATAAACATATGGGAAGGCAATATGAAGTAATGAATTCTACATTCAATACATAGTATTTTTCTTTCCTTGAAATATAGCTCGACTTGTTAGAACAACACTGATGATAACACTGAGTCCACGATCTGTGAGAACTATATCAGAAGCACTCCTCGCAGCATCTGTTGCATCTGCCACAGCTATTCCTATGTCTGCCTTCTTCAGAGCTGGAGCATCATTAACTCCATCCCCTGTCATTCCACAGATGTGCTTTCTATCTTGAAGTCGCTTCACTATTTCATATTTGTGCTCTGCATAAACAAATACAATATAAATATGGATTAGATGACATGAGATAAGCTCTCCTATAATTGTACATTTGCATCCTTGCTTGAGTGTTACATACCTGGGAATACCCCAGCAAATCCATCAGCCATTTCAATCAAATCATCAATAGGAAGAGTTCCTTATGATAGACCCTTTTCATGGTTAAGTAAGGAAGATGAAGGATACATATTTGTACCCATTCCAAGCCTTCTCCCTGTTTCTTTAGCAATAGCTAGCTGATCACCTGGCATATACATTCTAATTTTATTTTTTATGTGCTTCTAAAATTTAACTTGACAAACTCGGCCAAAGTAAACTCCCTCCTAGTGAGTTCAGATTGACACTCATTTACACACAAAAAGTACTGAACAGCCCAGATTTTAAAGTTGGACAATGCCATTATATATATGTGCACAAAACTTAACGGTGATCATCTTTACATTGACTCCAAGGTTAAGAGCTCTTTGAATTTTTTCTCCACTGTCATGGCGAGGAGGGTCAAACAGGGGTAGCAAACCTATGAATTCCCATTTCCCTCCAGCGCTCTCCTTGTTTTTCTCTGGCACTTCCTGTAATTGGGTTTTTAACACATTAGTTAGTGACTGCTAAAACGTACCCCAAAATTAGATGTAAATTGTGAATTGCTTTTTAAAAATTGTAAATTGTAAAATACATTTGCAACGCTGATTAGGCTATGTAAATAACACACCTGTCTGGCCACAGCTAGAGATCGAAGCCCACGCTCTGCATACTTATCAATGATCGCATGCACTTTCTTTTTCACATCTTCCTTGTAATTGCAGAGTTCTACAATCTGTAAATGGTGGAAGTAGTTTTTAATAATTTTTTTCACAGCTCCAATCAATTATTGGTTTTCTTGTAATGAAACTCCCAGTAATAAGCCAGAAATAAAAATATTGTCAACAAAAATCCCTCCAATGGATCTGGTTGGCTGGTGTTTAACCATCTGTACCATCTTCAGAATTTGTGTGAATATATTCACATCTTATTGACAAAGTTAGCATAGATATTTTAATGGTGGACTGCCTCTCGCTCCCAAATATACAGAAAGCATTGAATTGTTCTTGGAATATAAGGCCTCTGCCTCTAAGTATACTTCAAATTCAATGTGTATATACCAACATTTTAAAATTTTGATGAATATTTGGAGAACATAAATTCTTCCTCATTAGGCGAATCGAGGACAGAAATCAAACACCTAAAGATTTATAAACATAGTGCAGGACAGAAACAACCAATTGGGCAGGAAACGGTTGGAAAAAAGAAACCAATTGACCTGTCACAGGTCACGTAGTTTCTCAGTGTCACATCTACTATTTGGAAAAGCTTAAAAATTTGAAGTCTGTGTAAGTACATATTGCTGATGAAGTTGGAAATTTGCAAAAAAGGCGAGGGAACAAATAACAATTCACACTTCAATGTTATAAAAACATCTAAGTAGCAATTCCGAAAAAAACACAGAGAGAGGGAGAGAAAGACAGAACAGGCCAATTTTAAAAAGTCAAAAAACAGTTCTGTGTGGAAAGCGGAGGTGGTGAGTGAGTGCACCTTGGTTGTTTGGAAGCGAAGACAATTGCAGGGTCTCCCCGATGTACAAATGCTGCGGTGTAGACTTACTCATGGAGGATGCTGACAAATGCTGTGGAGTCTGGCATTACAGCTGGAAATCGCATTTGCTTAAAAATTTTCAAGGCTTTTTCAACAAACTCATTTTCTGCATATCCTCCTATCACTGCTATCCATGAGACCACATCTCTGTGAGGCATTTTGTCAAACAGTTCACATGCCTTTTATATGCTTCCACATTTTGCATACGTGTCTACCAGGACATTTGCAACTACAAAATTTGACAAGAATCCCCTTTGCATTATGCTCTTATGGATGTCCACACCCTGTTCCTAAGCTCTTATTTTGGCTAAATCTAGGAGTATGGTGGTTGTATGGTGCATTTGATGAAACAGTGCCAATACCTCATGCAGATACCCATGTCTTCTATAAGTTGCAATTATGGTATTCCCTTCAGCGGACATATTTTCTTTGATAGACTTCGGTTTCTCTTTAAACATTGATACCAATCACTATATGCAGCTGCAATACATTGGAAACCTACCAAAAGACAAGCATTAAGAACATCAACCCACAACTCTCCTCCGCAGGCATCAACATAAGGATACAGATATGAGGGATAAAAAAATAGAAGTAAAGACAAACCTGTTCTCAACTGGCGCGGTCGATACAGAGGAACCTTCCAGGAAGCCATGGCAGCAGACGGGGACAGTAAAGTTAAAACCACCAAAGGTTTAATAGGGGAGAATACCCAGTATGTGAACACGTCCCAATACTGGAACAGTATTTTGCATTTAAAATATCCAATACTTGATGGGATAAAAACCAAAATTTTGATTACTGAAGTACAAAAAATATGTTTTTTTATAAACCATATGTGCATAGGGTCAACATCACAGTATTACTCAGTACACAATAAATATTGATTGGTACTTTAACTTTCTACAATAAAAGAGTCATTTGTTCAAAATATAAAAACAACATATCAGTTGACAAACCCATCATATCTATTTAATGGGTTGAAAATTTGTCTTCTCAATTCATCTCTTTCCATATTCCAAGTTGGGCTGTTCAATCACCAGATCTTTCATATCCAGACATTAAGTCATACCTGCAAAAAAAGAGGGAACCTTCTTCTCAAGATTCAAATTCATCCATTAAAAACACAAAGAAAATTGTACACTTGAAGATAAAAAATAAATATGAATATCAAATCAATTAATTCCAGCCACAAGATCATCTCAAAATCAATTTCAACCTTTGATAAAAAAGACCCTACACCTTGATCCATGTCTTTCATTTTGATTGGATACTCTCAAATTGGTATTGGTATTATATATTCACTTTCCTAGTCTTCTTTACTGCTTTCTTACTTCTGCAGGGTGCCTGATTACAGTGGATTTTATAAGAAGAGGTTACTTCTATCAAGTTTTGAAAGGAAAGGGTCCAGCAAAGCAAAAATTGCAGGTTAGTTTTTCATGCCAACTGCTTCAAGAGGACACTTAAATCTGTAAAAAATAGTCACATTTATTAGTTAAGGCCCTTTTCCACTGGACTGTATTCATACATAGAGCTCAACTGCCTGTTTTCTCTGATATAAGCTAACGTATACCTTGCACTTCTGCTGAAAGCATGTTGTGATCTGCTTTTTGTTTGACCAAAGATCCTGCTAAATAATTCTGTGAACATCTATTACATAATGGCTTTATGTTTTCTCCCATAGAGTACCTTAACTGGAATTAATATTAACTTCACAATAGAATTAGTAACTTCAGAATGTAACTGATTTTTTTTGAGCTATTTTATTTGATCACTCATATGTAAGCAAATAATATTACAATATGACTCGAAATTAAAGGCTTAGGATAAAAAAATGTTTAATTATAACTAGCTGTCAAATTGGTAATCCTACATGGCAAGGATTTGGCTCCATGGGCCTGCGAACATATGGCTGGAGTCTCATGTTATCTGAAAATAAGTCATCTACAGATATATGGAGAATGTGCTGGACATATCAATTGGTATCGTCCACAAGCCATAGACATCTGCTGCATAATGAGAACTGAATTTTGTCACAAACAACATCCACTGCATCCTATAAAATTGAAAAACTGAAATTCAAACCATTATCAAAATCCACAAGGATTAATGGTAGTGAATATAAATCGTAGTACAGTGTAGGTAAAGAATGCAACAGCTCAAACATATGTCCAGCACATTCTATATATATATCTCTCGCTAACTCTGTAAGATATAAAATCTGTACCATTTAATACAAAACAGAATTTTGTAACTCTATGTGAACACTGCCCAATACTAAGGAGATAAGATAAAGAGTTTCCAAACTACAGGGATAAGATAACTAGCTATGTTTATTTATAGCTAGCTGTAAAATTGATAAACCTACATGACAAGGAATTGGCCCGATGGACCCGTGGACTTGGGGTGTTGACATAATGGCACTACTCCCAGCAATTAAACATATAGGTAAGAAAAATGTTTATTTATAGGGGAGAAGGGCCAGTATGCGAACACCCTAAGTTCGCAGGCCCATGGAGCCAATTCCTTGCCACGTAGGATCACCAATTGTAATATTATTTGCTTACATATGATCGATGAAATAGAATCTCACAATGAAAGGCTCAACCACCATTTACCAGCGGTTGTTTTACCCGCCTTCCCAAACTGGTTTGCTCAACCACCATTTACCAGACTGTTCCATGGCGCGTTTTGGAGTCGTTTCAGACTGTTTTGCTCAACCGACATTTATTTAGAAGAGTTTAGGGGAGAAGGGCCAGTATGCGAACACCCTAAGCTTAGACATTAAGTGAACCAAATCCTTGCCACGTAGGAGTGACAGTATGCCAGCTAGGTATAAATAAACATTACCAATATCGAAGACTTGTAATAAATTTTGAAAAAAATAACGAAGCTTACAAAATGCAGTCAGATTTTCAGTGAAAATGAAAGAAAAAATTGGCTAAAAAACCGAGTTCGATTATTTCATAGAAAAGGAGAAAACGAGTTGGATAAGATAAACAGTTTCCAAACTACAATGAAAAAGAAAGAAAAAAACGCGTGCTTGTAGGGTCGGATTGTTCACTGTATAATGCTGTGGGCAATATGACAACCTCGAGCAAGGCACTGTGAAGCCAACCTTCACGCAAAACTCGCACAGGCTGTAAGCCCACTCACAAACAACCACCAGTCGCAACTACGGGGAAAAAAACGAAAAAACGAGGAAAACGAGTATAAGGAACCGACAAAACGAGAAAACTACAAACAAACACCATTTGCAACTACAGAGAAAAACAAGAGAAAACGAGCAACCGAGTATACCTGATAATCAGAGAAAACTACAGAGAAAAGGAGATCGAAATGGGGATTAGAATGAAGGTTAAGATCCTAATCTGCCCTCAGTATTGGATGAAATAATCAGTATTAGAGGAGCGGGAAAAAGAAAAAATGGATGAAATAATCAGTCCAAATAATACAGTATTTATTGGTACTTTTACAAAATTGAATTGTTGTTTTAGGTCATAAATCTTTCCCCTAAAATACAAGAATCAGGATGACTTCAAATTCACAATGTCAGTTCCAGATCTCAATGTCAATTTGACAGCTAATTATAAATAAACATTTTTTTATCCTAAGCCTTTAATTTTGAAACAAAATTGAAATATTATTTGCTTACACATGATCGATCAAATAAAATATCTCGAAAAAAACACATTTACTGGTGGAGAGCCGAAGTGGTTCACTCAACTTGACAGGGGTTGTGCATTTAATTTGAAATTAAAGAGGGAAACAGTATCTGTCCTCCTCACCATAAGCCGCGCGCAATAGATAAGCTTCAATTAAATGCCAATACGTACAGTAGTACAATAGATTTGCTGCCACCGTAACAGCATATGTAGTCAAGCTATTACAATTAGGATTCTTACAAGCATTCAATTCTGAAGATGGTTTGATGTCAAAAAACATTACATTAACAAGACCTGCGTCAATTGATCGATATGAATTACAATGTTCGCTTGAAACATTCGAATTAATATTGATCAATTACAAACAAGCTGTTGAATGTAGTGTTATTTGATAACACCTCATCTTTAGATGTGTTTATAGATGATCTTATTGATCCTATTAATACATATTTTACTAATTTTATATTGGTTGATACTGCAGCGTTCAGAGAAGATGAAGAGAAAGAGGAGTTTACATCGAGCACAACATATGCCCAAAAAACGAGGTGTACAATTTGAAATTGAACCATCTAACCATGAAACAGATGAACAGGATGCTACAATAATAAGTGAAGAGGATGGTGCAACAACAAAGCAAGGAGATACAAACACAACTGATGATCATCAGCGAGAACTTGCTGGTTGTGAACTAAATAGGCATGAACTACAGGAGACTGTGCTTGTTAGAGGCAACACTTCGACCAAGAAGGTTAGAATTTTGTCTAGTTGGTCAAAAGAATATATGTTAAAGGCCATAGATGATATTGAGTTACTCGCATTATTCAATTAAAGCTGCTGCACTTGAACACTATTCTGCATTTAAAATATCCAATACTTGATGAAAAGAAAACCAAAATTTTGATTATAGAAAGTTATATAGGGCCAGTATGCGAACACCCTAAGTTCGCAGGTCCAGGGAGCCAATTCCTTGCCACGTAGGGGCACCAATTTGACAGCGATTTATAAATAAGCATTTTTTTATCCTAACCCTCATAGATAAGACACAAATAAATGCTCAACCACCATTTACCATGCAAATGCTGGTTGTTTGTGAGTGGGCTCACAGCCTGTGCGAGGTTTGCGTGAAGGGTGGCTTTCTCGGTGCCTTTCTCGAGATGTTGACCCTATTCACATGTGGTTTATAAATAAACAAATTTAGAAACTTCAATAATCAAAATTTGGGTTTTTATTCCATCAGGTATTGGATATTTTAAATGTAAAATAGTGTTCAAGTATTGGGACGTGTTCACATACTGGCCCTTCTCCAATTGTAGATGATCTTATTGATATATTAATACATATTTTACTAATTTTATATTGTTTGATACTGCAGCGTTCAGAGAAGATGAAGAGAAAGAGGAGTTTACATCGAGCACACCGTATGCCCAAAAAACGAGGTGTACAATTTGAAATTGAACCATCTAACCATGAAACAGATGAACAGGATGCTTCAATAATAAGTGAACAGGATGGTGCAACAACAAAGCAAGGAGATACAAACACAAATGATGATCATCAGTCAGAACCTGCTGGATGTGAACTAAATAGGCATGAAATGCAGGAGACTGTGGTTGTTAGAGGCAACAATTCGACCAAGAAGGTTAGAATTTTGTCTAGTTGGTCAAAAGAAGATATGTTAAAGGCCATAGATGATATTGAATTCAACAATTATTCTATTAGAGCTGCTGCACTGAAATATAATTTACCTCCTACATCTGTTCATTATTGGTTGAATGGTCTGACCCATACAAAAAGGAAGGGGCCTGCACCTGTTTTGAGTGAAGGAGAGGAGAAAGAGATAGTTGAATGGTGTAAGCAAATGGCAGATCTAGGGCATGGAGTGGGATTTATGCAACTGAGGGCATGTGTTGCACAAATTTGTGAAACTAGAGAGACTCCATTTCGAGAAGGATTACCTGGAAAATCTTGGTGTGAAGGATTTAGAAAAAGACACCCAGACATAGTCCTTCGGACTGCTGAAGGTCTAGACAGAGATCGTGCAATTGGTTTACGTCCAGAGGTGGTTAGCAAGTTTTATGAAAAACTAGCTAGCATTTATATCAATTCCTATGGTGCAGGCAAAATATGGAATTGTGATGAGACAGGAATCCAGGCAGGGAGAAATTGTGGCATGAGGGTGCTTGCCACCAAGGGTTGCAGGAATGTTCCCAAAATCATTCCTCGTAGCAGAGAATGGATGACAATTCTATGTTGTGTAAATGCTGCAGGGCAATGTATCCCTAACTTTTACTTATTTAAAGGTCAGAAAGTTTCACAAAATTACATCAAGGGATGTGAACCAGGTGCTTGCATGGCTGCTCATCCGAGTGCTTGGATGACTAGAGAGCTCTTTATAAGCTGGTTGTATCATTTTAGTAAGTCTGTACCTGGAGGGGTGTGCCCTGAAAATAGGAATTTACTTCTATTTGATGGTCATGGAAGCCATGTGGCATTGTCAACTATAGAAGAGGCCAGGCGATTGGGGATTGATTTATTGACATTGCCAGCACATACTACACACAGGTTGCAACCACTAGATGTTAGTGTCTTTGGTCCTTTTAAAGCATATTTCAGATCTGAGAGGATGCAGTGGATGTGTAATAATAAGTACCAAGAAGTCAAACGTTCAGACTTGGCAGAAATAGGTAGTAGAGCTCTCGCCAAGGCCTTGACACCTGCAAATATTCGTGCTGGTTTTAGACGAACAGGTATATGGCAACTTGATCCAAATGCATTACAGAATGACATGGAATGTAGTAAACTATATATCATTGAAGAAGACGCCAATGAAGAAGCTGCTGAAAATGTCACAGATGATGATACTACTGAAAACATTATGAATGTTGATGGTACTGAAAACATAATAGATGTTGATGCTGCTGAAAACATACTAAGTTTGTCAAGAGATGTAGCTCCACCAGTTGGTGACAAAATAGGAGAAAATTACTTAATGGAATCAGTTGAGAATCTGTCAGCAGCAAAAGAATTCCATCCAACCATTGAAATAATGGTTGTTGCTAATACAGAGACGGAGGAACCAAGTGTACAGGGAGAAAGACAAAGTATAATGCAGACCAAAGATTATGAAGTGAACCACATTGTGAATACTGGTGACCAAGGCACATCCAGCTGCAACACTGAGGCCCAAGGATTTGGAGAGGATGATCTCTCATTGCCAAGTGCACCAGAACAACCTACTTGGCTGCAAGAGCATATTGTAGAGTTGGGACTTGATCAGATTGGAAACATTGAGGATGAAAGTATATCTTTACCTTCGATGCCAACCAACCTTGAGCCAGCAGACTTTGAACCAGCAAACTTTACTCATTATTATGCTGACACAGAGGAAATTGAGGTCATTGATAAAGATAAAAATGAGGAAGAGACACCTGGCCATGATGTTGAAAGTGGTATATCAAATGATGGTGTTGCTGCAAATGAGAAGAAATTGGGTAAATTTTTAAGGTTACCAACACACTTTGTACGGGATCCTTCCAAAGGTAAGAGTGATGCTGCACTCCGGATAAGTCGTGCTTCACAATTGTTAACATCTGATGCTTATGTTCAGATGTTAAAAGATACACAACAAAAAAAACAAGAAATATGCGAAGGGAAACAACGTAAAAAGGAGCATATTGAGGCAAAAAAGCAAGAAAGGTTGGCAGCAAAGGAGCAAAAAAAGGAAGAGAGATTGCAACGCATTAAAGAGAGGCAAGAAAGGGATCTACAAAAGCTTGTTGAAAGACAGGAGCGCGAGAAACAACGAGAAGTAGCTCGCCAAAAAAAGGAATTGGAATTACAACAGAAGGAAGCCACTCGGCATCAAAGGGAGAAAGAGAAACAAGAAAGAGATAACAAGTTCAACAATCCGCATGTTTTGTTTCCCATGCAGCATTCCATGCCCATACAGAACTCCATGTTGCAAGATATGTTGAAAGTTCCTATCCCAGATTACCACCCTTACTTCCTTGACACCAACAGAATGCAAATAACTTCAACTCCAACTACACGCCCCATTATCCCACAACCTCCTACTTCACATACAACCTTTCATACCATATCTGGTTTTCCTATTCCACCATGGGTTCATCCAGTGAACCTCTTAATGACTCCAACAACATCCGTCAATGATACAATCGTTCCTGATAGTCCAAACTCAGGGCCTTTTTGAAGGTGTGACATGGAAATTGACTAACAAAGGTGTAGTAATAGTTTATAGTTGGTATGTAGTTTATAATTTATAGTTGGAATATTTTTCTCCGAATGTAATGAATATGCACGCATACAGTAGAAGTTTATATGTTTTGCTCCGAATGTAATGAATATAGACACATACAGTATAAGTTTATATGTTTTGTTCCAAATGTAAGAATTTTAAAGACATACATTTTATATTAATACATTTTGCCCGAGATGTAATTGTTGTTTCAGATGTGGAAACCAAATCAGAACATTTTTTTGTTAAAGGTTTACGTTAAATTGTTGCAACTTATAATGAACGCCGTGAAATAAAAACTGAAAGACATGGATTAATTTGAATCTTGGTGAGGTAGAAACCTCACCTCTATCTGGCTAAAAAACATAGAATTGCAAGTAACATTTTCCTTGAGTATTAGTAGTGTGAATACACACTGTTTCCACCCTACTTCGAACCGATCTTGACGCATAAAAACCGCCGCTCCAAATATTTCCATGCAATCTGCGCATGCATGTTTAACCATATATTAAAAAACAGAGAATGAAAGAACCAGTCACAGCTATCAAAATGCAGTCAGAGCTTCAGAGAAAATGAATGCCAACAATGGATAACAACAGGCAGTCTGAGTTTCAGTGAAAATGAAAGAAGAAAATGGCTAAAAGAACGAGTTAGATTATTTCATAGAAAAAGGAGAAAACGAGTTGGACAAGAGTTTTCAAACTACAGTGAAAAAGATGGAAAAAATGCGTGCCTGTAGGGTCGGATTGTTCACTGTATAATGCTGTGAGCAATATGACAACCTCGAGCAAGGCACTGTGTAGCCACCCTTCACGCAAAACTCGCACAGGCTGTAAGCCCACTCGCAAACAACCACCAGTCGCAACTACGGGGAAAAAAAAGAAAAAACGAGAAAACGAGTATAAGGAACCAACAAAACGAGAAAACTACAGAGAAAGCGAGAATACGAGAGAACGAGAAAACTATAGTGAAAAAGAAAGAAAAAAATGCGTACCTGTAGGGTTCGATTGTTCACTGTATACTGCTGTGGGCGATATGAACACCTCGAGCAACGCACTGAGAAGCCGCCCTTCACGCGAAACTCGCACAGGATGTAAGCGCACTCATGAACCAACACCATTTGCAACTACAGAGAAAAACACGAGAAAACGAGCAACCGGGTATAAGTACAGAGAAAACGAGAGAAAACTATAGAGAAAACGAGAAAACGAGAGAGAAAAAGAAAGAAAAAAATGCGTACCTGATTGTTCACTGTACAAGGCACTGAGAAGCGGAGGCAGTAGGTGACAGTGTGCAGCAAGGGAGACAGTAGGTAACGCGTCCAGCGGAGGAGACAGCGTGTAACGCGTCCAGAGGAGGAGACAGCGCGAAACGCGGCTGAACAAAACAGTGTGGAACGACTCCAAAACGCGCCATGGAAGACTGGGTCGAGCAAACCAGTTTGGAAGGCAGGTAAACAGTGAGAGCTCTCGCCAAAATGCGCCATGAACAGTGGGTCGAGCAAACCAGTTTGGAAGGCAGGTAAACAGTGAGAGCTCTCGCCAAAACGCGCCATGAACAGTGGGTCGAGCAAACCAGTTTGGAAGGCAGGTAAACAGGGGCTGGTAAAGGGTGGTTGGGCATTTAATTGAAGGTTATCTATTACGCGCGGCTTATGGTGAGGAGGACAGCTACTGTTTCCCTCTTTAATTTCGAATTAAATGGACAACACCTGGCAAGTGGAGTGAACCACTTCGGGTCTCCACCAGTAAATGCGTTTTTTTTGAGATATTTTATTTAATCGATCATGTGTAATTCAATAATATTGCAATATGTTTCAAAATTAAAGGCTTAGGATAAAAAAATGTTTATTTATAACTAGCTGTCAAATTGGTAATCCTACGTGGCGAGGATTTGGCTCCATGTCCCTGCGAACTTAGGGTGTTCGCATACTGGGTATTCTCCCCTATGCGTGTTGAAAATGAAGTGCATAATTTCCTCGAGATACTTAGCCAACACGACTAAGAAGACTGAGAAAACATTAAAAAATGGTTTATTGCAGGCGTTAAAAAGTAAGTGATGGTCATGTCCTGACATATCTCCTGACACGCACAAAACTCCATTAAATTCTTCCACCCCTCTGCACCAAATGCATTTAGCAGCAATAACTATTTTATATATAAATATTTTTATTATTTTTATATTAATGTCAAACCTTGTTTTGTTTTCATTCACTTTTTTTAATAGATATATATATATATATATATATATATATATATATATATATATATATATATATATATATATATATAATTTGAATTTCTAAATTTCTTTACTTAGCTATTTTGTAAATTTATTTATTTATTATTTTATTTCTTCATTCCTTTTTTATATATAATAACACTAGTTCAACATGACGTGTCGTTAAAGGAAATATAGAAAAAAAAAATAGGCATTACATAGTTTTTATCATTATCTCTTAGAAGTTCCCTTTCTAATTATCAATAACATAAGAAATTGAAGGAAACTATAGAGATTTTGGGAAACAAAGAATTCATTGATGTCAATCAAGGTTGATTTGTATGCTTTTCTTTAATTTCAATTATTTCAGTATCTAAGTCTTAGATTGGAATTTGATCATCATCGCCCATATTTATTTGGGCATGTTTAGATTCATTAGGAGTTTAGGGGAAGAAAGTAAGAAAATAATGAGACGTTGATGTGTGATATTTTTTTGGTGGATTGATAATCTAATAAAATATAAACTTAATTCAACAATTCATCCTTCATTGTTTTCTCAATTTACGAAATGCAA
>CM034151.1:679173766-679257411 GCA_019776745.2 Taxus chinensis | reverse complement strand
ACTTGGGACAGTTGGGACGGCGGGGCCCGAATCGGCCGAAAAAGCCGCCAGGTGGTCTGCACAGCAAAGGGACATCTGAGCCATAAGGACGCGTGGGATGCGAAAGGGCAACCGGTCCGAAGGTGAAAAAATTGACTAACCTGTTGTGAATAAGGCTGGGACATCTGGGCCGTGAGTAAGTCAAAGGACGCGAAGGACATGAAAAAGGTGAAGCGGCCAAGAAAAAAGTCAGTCCATTTCAGGCGGTTCGGAAAGTTTTTTGTTCCAGATAGTCCAGGACAGTTGGGCCAAAGTACGCGGAGGCGCGAACCACTCGGATCGGCCGAAACAGGGAACTTTCATCCGGGGACAGTTGGGACAAAGGGACACGTGGGACGAGAAAGCCGAAAGAGCCGAGAGGCGAATGGAAATGTGCCACGTGGCTTCACCGATAAACAGGAAACAAGAAGCCCGAATCGGGTGGTTCGGAAGTTTGTCCCAGGCAGTTTGGGACAGCCGGGCCAAAGGGACGCGAGGGACGCGAAAAGCCGGGAGGCCCGCGGTCGAATCAGAACAGGACACTGTCCTAAGGGTGGGGGAGTTTGGAGCCAGGGGAAGACTTAGGAAAATTTGCAAAAGTCTTGGGGCCAAAAAATTAAAAGACAAGGATTACCCCATACCCCTTGTCCTCCAACCAGATCACGCCACGTGTCCCAAGTGGCGGGGGCGTGGGGGGAAAATGAAATTTTTCCAAAGTGTAGAAAAGTCAAAATTTTCAAGGAAAACCTGCGGAAAGGGAAGGAGAAGATAATTTCTCATCCAATTAGCGCCCGACACGTGTCATCCAAGTGGGCAGAGAATGCGGGAAAAAAATTCAAAATCTCGTTTGGCCTGGTTTTTTGCCCTAAATCTTCAGATCGCCATAACTTTCGATCCAGAGCTCAGATTTTCACGTTCTTTATACCAATGGAAAGCTAAAGAAATTCTCTACATGATTCCGGGGTCAATTGTGAATTTTGGTTCATTTTGAAGAGAGAAAATTGAGAAACGTCTCTGACGCGTGGTAATAGATAGAACTGACATTTCAACAACCAGCTTTAAATGCAACAGACAGCTCGACGTTTCTGCTAGACAGTCCACCATTTTTCTAGGGCTCTCACCTACTACCATAATAAGATGAATTAAATGAGGTGGTTGGGGTAGATTCAGGATTTACTCTCTCTTCCCTCTCTCATTCTTCCTATAAATTGTAAGGAGGGGATTCTTTCAAAAGGGTTGTTTATCTTTTCGGCTCTGACCCTCCCTTCTTTTCTTCTCTAGGGTTGAAAATGGAGTTCGAACCTCCTCCCCCTTCTCTGATAATGAAATTTTTGCCTTTTACTATTGAAATGATGTTTTGTGCAAACTTCTGAAGCAACAAAAAATGTGTTTCGTGATGCATCTGTCCATCCTTGCTCGTTCTTTGCTTGTTCTCTTATTGCCTCTCTTCATTGCATGTATTTGCGCATGTTCTAATGTTCATTACAGGACTGGAGCCGTGTTCATGGAGTTTTGGGACATTTTCTATGTGAAATCTATCCTTGGGCCTGTGATGCACCTGTCTATCCTTCCCATCACTCACCTCTCCTTATTCCATGGCAGTTTTTATAGATGTTCAACATTCTCCTTCTCTGGTGTATCCACGTTTTAGTGTAGGATTTTTGTTCTTTTTCTCTTCTCTCTCTCTCCCTGTCCCCTTGGTGGTTAGATTAGGATTAGATTAGCTTTCCTACATTGGAATAGCTTGTGGCAGGTAGTTTAGGAGGAGGAACCAGCCTCTAATCTGGAGATTCCTCTCTCACCTTACAAGTCCCACACTTGTAGAGAGGTTTCAATGTTGTACAATCACACTAGATGCTAGAGCGATCAACCTAGAAATCTGATCAGCATCCAGGGGTGCTGTGATTTGGTGATAATAGTTTTGGCACACTCGGTGGGACCTTAGAGGTCTTCCACTTCATCTTTTGTAGGTTGGTGTGTTCCTGTGAAGATTTCAGCCTTTGGAGGCACTTGCAAACACATCTGGTGACTCCATCTGATCAGCAACCCATTTCTGAAGTTGCAGACCTGTTTTTCATCCATTCCCATCCATCCTTCTTTCCATCCCTTTCATTCTTTTCCATTCCATGAAGTTGTGCAATCATGACTTCATTTCCATCATGGAACTCACATTTACAACAGCAGAAATGTTTCCCACCTCCAACATGTTTTTTAAATCCTCTAAATCAGCATTTTGAACAGATTCAAAATCAGCATGCATACCCATATGAGCAGCAATGCCAAAATCAGTTTGGCTATGGAGCTTTCCAAGAGCAAGAGTATACATATAATGAAGACCATCAGATGCAAGATGCTGGTCTGTTGGAGAAAATCCAAAAGATGGAGGTAAAGATGGTGCAGTCCAGAGCAACAGCTCAAATGAGAGCTTTCAGAATTGGTTCCAGGACTCATTGTCCATGGGGAGGCCCTTTTCCAAGAAACTTCAGCCCTCAGGAGAAGCTGGACTTCATGATGAAGACGCTGCCATTGCTTGCAAAGTGGACTGAAGAAATAGAGGTGTATGAGAGGAATATTCAGCAACCTTGTCAACGGGTAAGCACGCCATCTCATGCATTTCTTTTTCCTCTTTCCCAATCTGTTTTATCTCAGCAGTGTCAAGTTTTAAACTCCCCATCTGCTGTCCCAAATGTTGAATCCATGTCTCCACCTCTCAGTCTTCCACCTCATCTCAATTCTTCTTTCCTTTTTCCTTCCAGACAGTCATCCCCTCCACAAAAGCTAACAGAAATACCCCCTCCTCCAAAGAAACAAGAGGTTTCACCTCCTCTACCACCACAAAAAATTGCCAAATCAATCAAGTTTCAACCCATCCCTCCTCTTGCATTCCCAATTCCATGTCGGGAAGAAGAAATTGCAAAGATCAGCCATGAAGGATAGCAAGAAGAGGAGCCCAATAGAAAAGAAATGAAAGACAACTTGAGGGTTTGGGCTGCCAAATTTGGGATGACAAAGATCCCCTTGATGGTTAAACCTACAGAAGAGGCTAAGGTAGGACAAGTGGTGGTTAGCACTTTTGTTGCAGCAAGAGAAGAGCAAAAAAAAGAAGCAGATCAATAGTCAATTTGCTCAGAAAGTAGTGTCCATGTTGGCACTCTATTTGAAGGGAATGCTGATTCAATTCAAGTTGCACAATTAGACATATAGGAAGAAAGCTCAGAAGAAGATCTTGCAGTCCCAACTTGTCCTCTAGAGCAGCATATTGAAGAGTTTGACTTGACAAACTTCATGCTAGAAGATGAGTTCTATCAAGAGAAAGATTGTCTTCAAACATTGGAGGAAGGAGAAGCTGCTCCAAATCCAAAAGAAGAGGAGCACATCCTAGTCGTGGGGGAGAAAAGTGCAGATCTAAAGGCTTTGAGCACAAAGCAGGCTACAGAAGAACCTTCAGTTCTTCTTTCTACTTCACCTCTCTCAGGTTCTAGTACTTAAGAGGAGTTTGATCTCTCAAACTCAATGTTGGAGGGTGAAAGAAACCATGGTGGTCAAGTTACAGATCAAGAGAACGCCATGGGAGAGGTTGAACATTTGCAGCAGGACAGCAATGAGGCAGTTTATCTGTCAGATTTGGAGGAATGTTTTGATGGAGAAGAGCCAGTTGAGTTTCCACCATTCTCTCTTTCATCATCCACATTCCAAACATTTGAGTCCGCTGTCATGAAGGAGAACATTCATTTGCAGCAGCCTGCATCCTATAGCAGCTCTTTGGAATTAAGATTGGAAGATTTAAATCTTTCATGTTCTTGATTGGAGGAAGAGAAAGGGAAGAAGGGTTCTACCATTGCTTCCACACCATCCATTCAAGAAGGTCTACAAGAAGACTCCATTTTTGGAGTTGAAAATCAGAGCTATGGGCATATCAAACGGATCAGACCTTGCCCAATCAGGCATTTGGCTTCATTGGAGCCAAAGGAGAAGTCACAACCAGTCATGCTTGCTTCTGAGCATGAGGGTGAGCTACGAAGTACCAAGGATCAGCCGTCATACCTCTTCAATCCAAATGCAGAGCAACTAAAAGAGGTATTGGATTTGCCTTCAGCTGATACCTTGATGATTTGGGTGGAAGACCAGCTTCTTGTTGATTTTCCATCCATCCAATTAGCCATGTTCAATGCCAAATCAATTGCATGGCTGCCACTTTTGAGAAAAGGAAGCTATTTTGCACAACCAGTTGCAGGGTTTGTTTAGCTTGCCTTTGCTTCCAGTTAGAATAGAGTAGGTAGGTTTGCTTTCAGTAGAAGAAGTGCTTGTGCACACTCTGCATGTGCCATTTGGAGCATGTATGATTTTCAGTTCTGTACATAGTCTTTGTGGTGCTGGTTTTGCTCTTGCGCAGTCCATTTCGGTGGCATTTTGGTGAGAACGAGTCCATTTCAGTAGGTTTCCAAGTGGCTCAGAGAGGAGGTTTTCAAAGTTCGGATCAGTTGCAGGTTACAACTCATGACTCCATGCCCAATGGATGCTTCAGGCAACTGGTAACTTCATCTAGCAGGCAGATGACCCCGCTGAGTCGCCAAAAGTGTTATCCAAAATTCACCCCCCCAGTGTAATTTTGATAACATGCATCAAATTATTCAGTCCCGAGAAACTAGATTGTTTCAAGGCCCAAAATCATGTTTTTGGGGTCCCCTCAGCTTCTTTCTAACTCTTCTGTCCAAGGAGAGAACCCAACAAGTTCTAAAAAATGTGAAAAATTGCAAAAACCAGGCTTAAGGCTGAAAAAATGGAGAAAATCGGCTAAGGCAACACTTGGGACAGTTGGAACGTCGGGGCCTGAATTGGCTGAAAAGCTGCCAGGTGGTCTGCGCAGCAAAGGGACATTCGGGCCGTAAGGACGCGCGGGACGCGAAAGGGCGAACCGGCCGAAGGTGAAAAAATTGACTAACTATTGTGAATAAGGCTGGGACATCTGGGCCGTGAGTACGTGAAAGACGCAAAAGACGCGAAAAGGTGAAGTGGCCGAGAACAAGTCAGTCCATTTTGGGTGGTTCGGAAGTTTTTGTTCCAGACAGTCCGGGACAGCTGGGCCAAAAGTACGCGGAGGACGCGAACCGCCCGGATCGGCCGAAACAGGGAACTTTCATCCGGGGACAGTTGGGACAACGGGACACGTGGGAAACGGAAATCTGAAAGAGCCGAGAGCGAATGGAAATGTGCCACGTGTCTTCACCGTAAATAGGAACAAGGAATCCCGAATCGGGTGGTTCAGAAGTTTTTGTCCCAGGCAGTTTGGGACAGCCGGGCGAAAGGGATGCGAAGGACGTGAAAATCTGGGAGGCCCGCGGACGAATCAGAACAGGACATGTGTCCTAAGGCGGGGGGAGTTCGGAGCCAGGGGAAGACTTAGGAAAATTTGCAAAAGTCTTGGGGCCAAAAAATTAAAAGACAAGGATTACCCCGCGCCCCTGTCCTCCAACTAGATCACGCCACGTGTCCCAAGTGGCGGGGGCGCGGGGGGAAAATGAATTTTTTTCCAAAGTGTAAGAAAAGTAAAAATTTTCAAGGAAAACACATGGAAAGGGAAGGAGAGAGAATTTCTCATCCAATCAGCACCCGACATGTGTCATCCAAGTGGCAGAATGCGGGAAAAAATTCAAAATCCGTTTTGGCCCAGTTTTTTGCCCTTAATCTTCATATCACCATAACTTTCGATCCAAAGCTCGGATTTTCATGTTCTTTATACCAATGGAAAGCTGGAGAAATTATCTACATGATTCCGGGGTCAATCGTGCATTTTGGTTCATTTTGGAGAGAGAAAATTGAGAAACGTCTCTAACGCGTGGCAATAGACAGAACTGACGTTTCAACAACCAGCTTTAATGCAACAGACAGCTTGCCCTTTCTTCTAGACAGTCCGCCATTTTTCCAGGGCTCTCACCTGCCGCCATAATAAGATGAATTAAATGAGGTGGTTGGGGTAGATTTATATTTCCTCTCTCTTCCCTCTCTCATTCTTCCTATAAATTGTAAGGAGGGGCTTCTTTCAAAAGGGTTTTTCATCTTTTCGGCTCTGCCCTCCCTTCTTTTCTTCTCTAGGGTTGAAAATGGAGTTCGAATCTCCTCCCCTTCTCTAAAATGGTGTTTTTGCCTTTTACTATTGAAATGATGTTCTGTGCAAACTTCTGAAGCAACAAAAAATGTGTTTCGTGATGCATCTGTCCATCCTTGCTCGTTCTTTGCTTGTTCTCTTATTGCCTCTCTTCATTGCATGTATTTGCGCATGTTCTAATGTTCATTACAGGACTGGAGCCGTGTTCATGGAGTTTTGGGACATTTTCTATGTGAAATCTATCCTTGGGCCTGTGATGCATCTGTCTATCCTTCCCATCGCTCACCTCTCCTTATTCCATGACAGTTTTTATAGATGTTCAACATTCTCCTTCTCTGGTGTATCACTGTTTTAGTGTAGGATTTTTGTTCTTTTTCTCTTCTCTCTCTCTCCCTGTCCCCTTGGTGGTTATATTAGGATTAGATTAGCTTTCCTACATTGGAATAGCTTGTGGCAGGTAGTTTAGGAGGAGGAACCAGCCTCTAATCTGGTGATTCCTCTCTCACCTTACAAGTCCCACACTTGTAGAGAGGTTTCAATGTTGTACAATCACACTAGATGCTAGAGCGATCAACCTAGAAATTTGATCAGCATCCAGGGGTGCTGTGATTTGGTGATAATAGTTTTGGCACGCCCGGTGGGACCTTAGAGGTCTTCCACTTCATCTTTTACATGTTGGTGTGTTCCTGTGAAGATTTCAGCCTTTGGAGGCACTTGCAAACACATCTGGCGACTCCATCTGATCAGCAACCAATTTATGAAGTTGCAGACCTATTTTTCATCCATTCCCATCCATCCTTCTTTCTATCCCTTTCATTCTTTTCCATTCCATGAAGTTGTGCAATCATGAATTTATTTCCATCATGGAACTCACATTTACAACAGCAGCAACGTTTCCCACCTCCAACATGTTTTTTAAATCATCTAAATCAGCATTTTGAACAGATTCAAAATCAGCATGCATACCCATATGAGCAGCAATGCCAAAATCAGTTTGGCTATGGATCTTTCCAAGAGCAAGAGTATACATATAATGAAGACCATCAGATGCAAGATGCTGGTCTGTTGGAGAAAATCCAAAAGATGGAGGTAAAGATGGTGCAGTCCAGAGCAACAGCTCAAATGAGAGATTTCAGAATTGGTTGCAGGACTCCTTGTCCATGGGGAGGCCCTTTTCCAAGACACTTCAGCCCTCAGGAGAAGCTGGACTTCATGATGAAGACGCTGCCATTGCTTGTAAAGTGGACTGAAGAAATAGAGGTGTATGAGAGGGATATTCAGCAACCTTGTCAACGGGTAAGCACGCCATCTCATACCTTTCTTTTTCCTCTTTCCCAATCTGTTTTATCTCAGTAGTGTCAAGTTTTAAACTCCCCATCTACTGTCCCAAATGTTGAATCCCATGTCTCCACCTCTTAGTCTTCCACCACACCTCAATTATTCTTTCCTTTTTCCTTCTAAACAGTCATCCCCTCCACAAGAGCTAAAAGAAATACGCTCTCCCCCAAAGAAACATAGAGGTTTCACCTCCTCTACCACCACAAAAAATTGCCAAATCAATTGAGTTACAACCCATACCCTCCTCTTTTATTCCCAATTCCATGTCGGGAAGAAGAAATTGCAAAGATCAGCCATGAAGGAAAGAAAGAAGAGGAGCCCAACAGAAAAGAAATGACAGACAACTTGAGGGTTTGAGCTGCCAAATTTGGGATGACAAAGATCCCCTTGATGGTTAAACCTACAGAAGAGGCTAAGGTAGAACAAGTGGTGGTTAGAACTTTTGTTGCAGCAAGAGAAGAGAAAAAAGAAGAAGCAGATCAACAGTCAATTTGCTCAGAAAGTAGTGTCCATGTTGGCACTCTATTTGAAGGGAATGCTGATTCAATTCAAGTTACACAATCAGCCATAAAGGAAGAAAGCTCAGAAGAAGATCTTGTAGTCCCAACTTGTCCTCTAGAGCAACAGATTGAAGAGTTTGACTTGACAAACTTCATGCTAGAAGACGATTTCTATAAAGAGCAAGATTGTGTTCAAACATTGGAGGAAGGAGAAGCTGCTCCAAATCCAAAAGAAGAGGAGCACATCCTAGTCATAGAGGAGAAAAGTGCAGATCCAAAGGCTATGAGCACAAAGCAGGCTACAGAAGAACCTTCAGTTCTTCTTTCTACTTCACCTCTCTCAAGTTCTAGTACTGAAGAGGAGTTTGATCTCTCAAACTCAATGTTGGAGGGTGAAAGAAACCATGGTGGTCAAGTTACAGATCAAGAGAACGCCATGGGAGAGGTTGAACATTTGCAGCAAGACAACAATGAAGTAGTTTATCTGTCAGATTTGGAGGACTATTTTGATGGAGAAAAGCTGGTTGAGTTTCCACCATTCTCTCTTTCATCATCCACATTCCAAACACTTGAGTCTACTGCCATGAAGGAGAACATTCATTTGCAGTAGCCTGCATCCTATAGCAGCTCTTTGGAACCAAGATTGGAAGATTTTAATCTTTCATGTCCTTGATTGGAAGAAGAGAAAAGGCACAGAAGATTTCTACCATTTCTTCCACACCATCCATTCAAGAAGGTCTACAAGAAGACTCCATTTTTGGAGTTGAAAATCAGAGCTATGGGCATATCAAACGGACCATACCTTGCATAATTAGGTATTTTGATTTATTGGAGCCAAAGGAGAAGTCACAACCAATCATGCTTGCTTTCTGAGCATGAGGGTGAGCTACAAAGTTCCAAGGATCAGGCTGTCATACCTCTTCAATCCAAATGCAGAGCAACTAAAAGAGGTATTGGATTTGTTTTCAGCTGATACCTTGATGATTTGGGTGGAATACCAGCTTCTTGTTGATTTTCCATTCATCCAGTCAGCCATGTTTCAATGCCAAATCAGTTGCATGGTTGCCAATTTTGAGAGAAAGGAAGCTATTTTGCACAACCAGTTACAGAGTTTGTTTTAGCTTGCACATTTGCTTCCAATTAGAGTAAAGTAGGGTAGGTTTGATTTCAGTAGAAGAAGTGCTTGTGCACACTCTGCATGTTCCATTTGGAGCATGTATGATTTTTCAGTTCTATACATAGTTTTTGTGGTGCTGGTTTTGCTCTTGTACAATCCATTTCAGTGGCATTTTTGGTGAGACCGACTCCATTTCAGTGGGTTTCCAATTGGCTCAGAGAGGAGGTTTTCAAAGTTCAGATTAGTTGTAGGTTACATACTCATGACTCCATGCCAAATGGATGCTTCAGGCAACAGATAACTTCATCCAGCAGGTAGATGACCCCACTGAGTCACCAAATTTGTTATCCAAAATTCACCCCCTAGCGTAATTTTGATAACATGCATCAGATTATTCAGTCCTGAGCAAGTAGATTGATTCAAAGCCCAAAATCATGTTTCTGGGGTCCCCTCGGCTTCTTTCTAACTCTTCTGTCCAAGGAGAGAACCCAACAGGTTCTAAAAAATGTGAAAAATTGCAAAAGCTAGGCTTAAGGCCGAAAAAATGGAGAAAATCGGCTAAGGCAGTCACTTGGGACAGTTGGGACGTCGGGGCCCGAATCGGCCGAAAAGCCGCCAGGTGGTCTGCACAGCAAAGGGACATCTGGGCCATAAGGACGCGTGGGATGCGAAAGGGCAAACCGGCCGAAGGTGAAAAAATTGACTAACTTGTTGTGAATAAGGTTGGGACATCTGGGCCATGAGTACGCGTGGGACGCGAAGGACGTAAAAAGGTGAAGCGGCCAAGAACAAGTCAGTCCATTTCAGGCGGTTCGGAAGTTTTTGTTCCAGGCAGTCTGGGACAGTTGGGCCAAAAGTACGCGGAGGACGCGAACCACCCGGATCGGCCGAAACAGGGAACTTTCATCCGGGGACAGTTGGGACAAAGGGACACGTGGGACGCAGAAAGCCGAAAGAGCCGAGAGCGAATGGAAATGTGCCACGTGTCTTCACTGTAAACAGGAACAAGGAAGCCCGAATCGGGTGGTTCGGAAGTTTTGTCCAAGGCAGTTTGGGACAGCCGGGCCAAAGGGACGCGAGGGACGCGAAAAGCCGGGAGGCCCGCGGTCGAATCAGAACAGGACACGTGTCCTAAGGTGGGGGGAGTTTGGAGCCAGGGGAAGACTTAGGAAAATTTGCAAAAGTCTTGGGGCCAAAAAATTAAAAGACAAGGATTACCCCATACCCCTGTCCTCCAACCAGATCACGCCACGTGTCCCAAGTGGCGGGGGCGCGGGGGGAAAATGAAATTTTTTCCAAAGTGTAAGAAAAGTCAAAATTTTCAAGGAAAACCTCCTCGGGCCCGAGAAAGGGAAGGAGAGAAGGGCCCAATTTCTCATCCAATTAGCGCCCGACACGTGTCATCCAAGTGGCAGAATGCGGGAAAAAATTCAAAATCCGTTTTGGCCTGGTTTTTTGCCCTAAATCTTCAGATCGCCATAACTTTCGATCCAGAGCTCAGATTTTCACGTTCTTTATACCAATGGAAAGCTAAAGAAATTCTCTACATGATTCCGGGGTCAATTGTGCATTTTGGTTCATTTTGAAGAGAGAAAATTGAGAAACGTCTCTGACGCGTGGTAATAGATAGAACTGACATTTCAACAACCAGCTTTAATGCAACAGACAGCTCGACGTTTCTGCTAGACAGTCCACCATTTTTCTAGGGCTCTCACCTACTACCATAATAAGATGAATTAAATGAGGTGGTTGGGGTAGATTCTGGATTTACTCTCTCTTCCCTCTCTCATTCTTCCTATAAATTGTAAGGAGGGGATTCTTTCAAAAGGGTTGTTCATCTTTTCGGCTCTGCCCTCCCTTCTTTTCTTCTCTAGGGTTGAAAATGGAGTTCGAACCTCCTCCCCCTCTCTGTAATGAAATTTTTGCCTTTTACTATTGAAATGATGTTCTGTGCAAACTTCTGAAGCAACAAAAAATGTGTTTCGTGATGCATCTGTCCATCCTTGCTCGTTCTTTGCTTGTTCTCTTATTGCCTCTCTTCATTGCATGTATTTGCGCATGTTCTAATGTTCATTACAGGACTGGAGCCGTGTTCATGGAGTTTTGGGACATTTTCTATGTGAAATCTATCCTTGGGCCTGTGATGCACCTGTCTATCCTTCCCATCACTCACCTCTCCTTATTCCATGGCAGTTTTTATAGATGTTCAACATTCTCCTTCTCTGGTGTATCACCGTTTTAGTGTAGGATTTTTGTTCTTTTTCTCTTCTCTCTCTCTCCCTGTCCCCTTGGTGGTTAGATTAGGATTAGATTAGCTTTCCTACATTGGAATAGCTTGTGGCAGGTAGTTTAGGAGGAGGAACCAGCCTCTAATCTGGAGATTCCTCTCTCACCTTACAAGTCCCACACTTGTAGAGAGGTTTCAATGTTGTACAATCACACTAGATGCTAGAGCGATCAACCTAGAAATTTGATCAGCATCCAGGGGTGCTGTGATTTGGTGATAATAGTTTTGGCACACTCGGTGGGACCTTAGAGGTCTTCCACTTCATCTTTTGCAGGTTGGTGTGTTCCTGTGAAGATTTCAGCCTTTGGAGGCACTTGCAAACACATCTGGTGACTCCATCTGATCAGCAACCCATTTATGAAGTTGCAGACCTGTTTTTCATCCATTCCCATCCATCCTTCTTTCCATCCCTTTCATTCTTTTCCATTCCATGAAGTTGTGCAATCATGACTTCATTTCCATCATGGAACTCACATTTACAACAGCAGCAATGTTTCCCACCTCCAACATGTTTTTTAAATCCTCCAAATCAGCATTTTGAACAGATTCAAAATCAGCATGCATACCCATATGAGCAGCAATGCCAAAATCAGTTTGGCTATGGAGCTTTCCAAGAGCAAGAGTATACATATAATGAAGACCATCAGATGCAAGATGCTGGTCTGTTGGAGAAAATCCAAAAGATGGAGGTAAAGATGGTGCAGTCCAGAGCAACAGCTCAAATGAGAGCTTTCAGAATTGGTTCCAGGACTCATTGTCCATGGGGAGGCCCTTTTCCAAGAAACTTCAGCCCTCAGGAGAAGCTGGACTTCATGATGAAGACGCTGCCATTGCTTGCAAAGTGGACTGAAGAAATAGAGGTGTATGAGAGGAATATTCAGCAACCTTGTCAACGGGTAAGCACGCCATCTCATGCATTTCTTTTTCCTCTTTCCCAATCTGTTTTATCTCAGCAGTGTCAAGTTTTAAACTCCCCATCTGCTGTCCCAAATGTTGAATCCATGTCTCCACCTCTCAGTCTTCCACCTCATCTCAATTCTTCTTTCCTTTTTCCTTCCAGACAGTCATCCCCTCCACAAAAGCTAACAAGAAATACCCCCTCCTCCAAAGAAACAAGAGGTTTCACCTCCTCTACCACCACAAAAAATTGCCAAATCAATCAAGTTTCAACCCATCCCTCCTCTTGCATTCCCAATTCCATGTCGGGAAGAAGAAATTGCAAAGATCAGCCATGAAGGATAGCAAGAAGAGGAGCCCAATAGAAAAGAAATGACAGACAACTTGAGGGTTTGGGCTGCCAAATTTGGGATGACAAAGATCCCCTTGATGGTTAAACCTACAGAAGAGGCTAAGGTAGGACAAGTGGTGGTTAGCACTTTTGTTGCAGCAAGAGAAGAGCAAAAAAAAGAAGCAGATCAATAGTCAATTTGCTCAGAAAGTAGTGTCCATGTTGGCACTCTATTTGAAGGGAATGCTGATTCAATTCAAGTTGCACAATTAGACATATAGGAAGAAAGCTCAGAAGAAGATCTTGCAGTCCCAACTTGTCCTCTAGAGCAGCATATTGAAGAGTTTGACTTGACAAACTTCATGCTAGAAGATGAGTTCTATCAAGAGCAAGATTGTCTTCAAACATTGGAGGAAGGAGAAGCTGCTCCAAATCCAAAAGAAGAGGAGCACATCCTAGTCGTGGGGGAGAAAAGTGCAGATCTAAAGGCTTTGAGCACAAAGCAGGCTACAGAAGAACCTTCAGTTCTTCTTTCTACTTCACCTCTCTCAGGTTCTAGTACTTAAGAGGAGTTTGATCTCTCAAACTCAATGTTGGAGGGTGAAAGAAACCATGGTGGTCAAGTTACAGATCAAGAGAACGCCATGGGAGAGGTTGAACATTTGCAGCAGGACAGCAATGAGGCAGTTTATCTGTCAGATTTGGAGGAATGTTTTGATGGAGAAGAGCCAGTTGAGTTTCCACCATTCTCTCTTTCATCATCCACATTCCAAACATTTGAGTCCGCTGTCATGAAGGAGAACATTCATTTGCAGCAGCCTGCATCCTATAGCAGCTCTTTGGAATTAAGATTGGAAGATTTAAATCTTTCATGTTCTTGATTGGAGGAAGAGAAAGGGAAGAAGGGTTCTACCATTGCTTCCACACCATCCATTCAAGAAGGTCTACAAGAAGACTCCATTTTTGGAGTTGAAAATCAGAGCTATGGGCATATCAAATGGATCAGACCTTGCCCAATCAGGTATTTGGCTTCATTGGAGCCAAAGGAGAAGTCACAACCAGTCATGCTTGCTTCTGAGCATGAGGGTGAGCTACGAAGTACCAAGGATCAGCCGTCATACCTCTTCAATCCAAATGCAGAGCAACTAAAAGAGGTATTGGATTTGCCTTCAGCTGATACCTTGATGATTTGGGTGGAAGACCAGCTTCTTGTTGATTTTCCATCCATCCAATCAGCCATGTTCAATGCCAAATCAATTGCATGGCTGCCACTTTTGAGAAAAGGAAGCTATTTTGCACAACCAGTTGCAGGGTTTGTTTAGCTTGCCTTTGCTTCCAGTTAGAATAGAGTAGGTAGGTTTGCTTTCAGTAGAAGAAGTGCTTGTGCACACTCTGCATGTGCCATTTGGAGCATGTATGATTTTCAGTTCTGTACATAGTCTTTGTGGTGCTGGTTTTGCTCTTGCGCAGTCCATTTCAGTGGCATTTTGGTGAGAACGAGTCCATTTCAGTAGGTTTCCAAGTGGCTCAGAGAGGAGGTTTTCAAAGTTCGGATCAGTTGCAGGTTACAACTCATGACTCCATGCCCAATGGATGCTTCAGGCAACTGGTAACTTCATCTAGCAGGCAGATGACCCCGCTGAGTCGCCAAAATTGTTATCCAAAATTCACCCCCCAGTGTAATTTTGATAACATGCATCAAATTATTCAGTCCCGAGAAAATAGATTGTTTCAAGGCCCAAAATCATGTTTTTGGGGTCCCCTCAGCTTCTTTCTAACTCTTCTGTCCAAGGAGAGAACCCAACAAGTTCTAAAAAATGTGAAAAATTGCAAAAACCAGGCTTAAGGCTGAAAAAATGGAGAAAATCGGCTAAGGCAACACTTGGGACAGTTTGGAACGTCGGGGCCTGAATTGGCTGAAAAGCTGCCAGGTGGTCTGCGCAGCAAAGGGACATTCGGGCCATAAGGACGCGCGGGACGCGAAAGGGCGAACCGGCCGAAGGTGAAAAAATTGACTAACTATTGTGAATAAGGCTGGGACATCTGGGCCGTGAGTACGTGAAAGACGCAAAAGACGCGAAAAGGTGAAGCGGCCGAGAACAAGTCAGTCCATTTTGGGTGGTTCGGAAGTTTTTGTTCCAGACAGTCCGGGACAGTTGGGCCAAAAGTACGCGGAGGACGCGAACCGCCCGGATCGGCCGAAACAGGGAACTTTCATCCGGGGACAGTTGGGACAACGGGACACGTGGGACACGGAAATCTGAAAGAGCCGAGAGCGAATGGAAATGTGCCACGTGTCTTCACCGTAAATAGGAACAAGGAATCCCGAATCGGGTGGTTCAGAAGTTTTTGTCCCAGGCAGTTTGGGACAGCCGGGCGAAAGGGATGCGAAGGACGTGAAAATCCGGGAGGCCCGCGGACGAATCAGAACAGGACATGTGTCCTAAGGCGGGGGGAGTTCGGAGCCAGGGGAAGACTTAGGAAAATTTACAAAAGTCTTGGGGCCAAAAAATTAAAAGACAAGGATTACCCCGCGCCCCTGTCCTCCAACCAGATCACGCCACGTGTCCCAAGTGGCGGGGGCGCGGGGGGAAAATGAATTTTTTTCCAAAGTGTAAGAAAAGTAAAAATTTTCAAGGAAAACACATGGAAAGGGAAGGAGAGAGAATTTCTCATCCAATCAGCACCCGACACGTGTCATCCAAGTGGCAGAATGCGGGAAAAAATTCAAAATCCGTTTTGGCCCAGTTTTTTGCCCTTAATCTTCATATCACCATAACTTTCGATCCAAAGCTCGGATTTTCATGTTCTTTATACCAATGGAAAGCTGGAGAAATTATCTACATGATTCCGGGGTCAATCGTGCATTTTGGTTCATTTTGGAGAGAGAAAATTGAGAAACGTCTCTAACGCGTGGCAATAGACAGAACTGACGTTTCAACAACCAGCTTTAATGCAACAGACAGCTTGCCCTTTCTGCTAGACAGTCCGCCATTTTTCCAGGGCTCTCACCTACCGCCATAATAAGATGAATTAAATGAGGTGGTTGGGGTAGATTTAGATTTCCTCTCTCTTCCCTCTCTCATTCTTCCTATAAATTGTAAGGAGGGGCTTCTTTCAAAAGGGTTGTTCATCTTTTCGGCTCTGCCCTCCCTTCTTTTCTTCTCTAGGGTTGAAAATGGAGTTCGAATCTCCTCCCCTTCTCTAAAATGGTGTTTTTGCCTTTTACTATTGAAATGATGTTCTGTGCAAACTTCTGAAGCAACAAAAAATGTGTTTCGTGATGCATCTGTCCATCCTTGCTCGTTCTTTGCTTGTTCTCTTATTGCCTCTCTTCATTGCATGTATTTGCGCATGTTCTAATGTTCATTACAGGACTGGAGCCGTGTTCATGGAGTTTTGGGACATTTTCTATGTGAAATCTATCCTTGGGCCTGTGATGCATCTGTCTATCCTTCCCATCGCTCACCTCTCCTTATTCCATGACAGTTTTTATAGATGTTCAACATTCTCCTTCTCTGGTGTATCACCGTTTTAGTGTAGGATTTTTGTTCTTTTTCTCTTCTCTCTCTCTCCCTGTCCCCTTGGTGGTTAGATTAGGATTAGATTAGCTTTCCTACATTGGAATAGCTTGTGGCAGGTAGTTTAGGAGGAGGAACCAGCCTCTAATCTGGTGATTCCTCTCTCACCTTACAAGTCCCACACTTGTAGAGAGGTTTCAATGTTGTACAATCACACTAGATGCTAGAGCGATCAACCTAGAAATTTGATCAGCATCCAGGGGTGCTGTGATTTGGTGATAATAGTTTTGGCACGCCCGGTGGGACCTTAGAGGTCTTCCACTTCATCTTTTACATGTTGGTGTGTTCCTGTGAAGATTTCAGCCTTTGGAGGCACTTGCAAACACATCTGGCGACTCCATCTGATCAGCAACCAATTTATGAAGTTGCAGACCTATTTTTCATCCATTCCCATCCATCCTTCTTTCCATCCCTTTCATTCTTTTCCATTCCATGAAGTTGTGCAATCATGACTTTATTTCCATCATGGAACTCACATTTACAACAGCAGCAACGTTTCCCACCTCCAACATGTTTTTTAAATCCTCCAAATCAGCATTTTGAACAGATTCAAAATCAGCATGCATACCCATATGAGCAGCAATGCCAAAATCAGTTTGGCTATGGATCTTTCCAAGAGCAAGAGTATACATATAATGAAGACCATCAGATGCAAGATGCTGGTCTGTTGGAGAAAATCCAAAAGATGGAGGTAAAGATGGTGCAGTCCAGAGCAACAGCTCAAATGAGAGATTTCAGAATTGGTTGCAGGACTCCTTGTCCATGGGGAGGCCCTTTTCCAAGACACTTCAGCCCTCAGGAGAAGCTGGACTTCATGATGAAGACGCTGCCATTGCTTGTAAAGTGGACTGAAGAAATAGAGGTGTATGAGAGGAATATTCAGCAACCTTGTCAACGGGTAAGCACGCCATCTCATGCCTTTCTTTTTCCTCTTTCCCAATCTGTTTTATCTCAGTAGTGTCAAGTTTTAAACTCCCCATCTGCTGTCCCAAATGTTGAATCCATGTCTCCGCCTCTCAGTCTTCCACCTCATCTCAATTCTTCTTTCCTTTTTCCTTCCAGACAGTCATCCCCTCCACAATAGCTAACAGAAATACCCCCTCCTCCAAAGAAACAAGAGGTTTCACCTCCTCTACCACCACAAAAAATTGCCAAATCAATCAAGTTTCAACCCATCCCGCCTCTTGCATTCCCAATTCCATGTCGGGAAGAAGAAATTGCAAAGATCAGCCATGAAGGAAAGAAAGAAGAGGAGCCCAACAGAAAAGAAATGATAGACAACTTGAGGGTTTGGGCTGCCAAATTTGGGATGACAAAGATCCCCTTGATGGTTAAACCTACAGAAGAGGCTAAGGTAGAACAAGTGGTGGTTAGAACTTTTGTTGCAGCAAGAGAAGAGAAAAAAGAAGAAGCAGATCAACAGTCAATTTGCTCAGAAAGTAGTGTCCATGTTGGCACTCTATTTGAAGGGAATGCTGATTCAATTCAAGTTGCACAATTAGACATATAGGAAGAAAGCTCAGAAGAAGATCTTGCAGTCCCAACTTGTCCTCTAGAGCAACAGATTGAAGAGTTTGACTTGACAAACTTCATGCTAGAAGACGATTTCTATAAAGAGCAAGATTGTGTTCAAACATTGGAGGAAGGAGAAGCTGCTCCAAATCCAAAAGAAGAGGAGCACATCCTAGTCATGGAGGAGAAAAGTGCAGATCCAAAGGCTTTGAGCACAAAGCAGGCTACAGAAGAACCTTCAGTTCTTCTTTCTACTTCACCTCTCTCAAGTTCTAGTACTGAAGAGGAGTTTGATCTCTCAAACTCAATGTTGGAGGGTGAAAGAAACCATGGTGGTCAAGTTATAGATCAAGAGAACGCCATGGGAGAGGTTGAACATTTGCAGCAAGACAACAATGAGGTAGTTTATCTGTCAGATTTGGAGGACTGTTTTGATGGAGAAGAGCTAGTTGAGTTTCCACCATTCTCTCTTTCATCATCCACATTCCAAACATTTGAGTCCGCTGTCATGAAGGAGAACATTCATTTGCAGTAGCCTGCATCCTATAGCAGCTCTTTGGAATTAAGATTGGAAGATTTAAATCTTTCATTTTCTTGATTGGAGGAAGAGAAAGGGAAGAAGGGTTCTACCATTGCTTCCACACCATCCATTCAAGAAGGTCTACAAGAAGACTCCATTTTTGGAGTTGAAAATCGGAGCTATGGGCATATCAAACGGATCAGACCTTGCCCAATTAGGTATTTGGCTTCATTGGAGCCAAAGGAGAAGTCACAACCAGTCATGCTTGCTTCTGAGCATGAGGGTGAGCTACGAAGTACCAAGGATCAGCTGTCATACCTCTTCAATCCAAATGCAGAGCAACTAAAAGAGGTATTGGATTTGCCTTCAGCTGATACCTTGATGATTTGGGTGGAAGACCAGCTTCTTGTTGATTTTCCATCCATCCAATCAGCCATGTTCAATGCCAAATCAATTGCATGGCTGCCACTTTTGAGAAAAGGAAGCTATTTTGCATAATCAGTTGCAGGGTTTGTTTAGCTTGCCTTTGCTTCCAGTTAGAATAGAGTAGGTAGGTTTGCTTTCAGTAGAAGAAGTGCTTGTGCACACTCTGCATGTTCCATTTGGAGCATGTATGATTTTTCAGTTCTATACATAGTCTTTGTGGTGCTAGTTTTGCTCTTGCGCAGTCCATTTCAGTGGCATTTTGGTGAGAACGACTCCATTTCAATAGGTTTCTAAGTGGCTCAGAGAGGAGGTTTTCAAAGTTCGGATCAGTTGCAGGTTACAACTCATGACTCCATGCCAAATGGATGCTTCAGGCAACTGATAACTTCATCTAGCAGGTAGATGACCCCGCTGAGTCGCCAAAATTGTTATCCAAAATTCACCCCCCAGGGTAATTTTGATAACATGCATCAGATTATTCAGTCCCGACAAAACAGATTGTTTCAAGGCCCAAAATCATGTTTCTGGGGTCCCCTCGGCTTCTTTCTAACTCTTTTTTCCGAGGAGAGAACCCAACAGGTTCTAAAAAATGTGAAAAATTGCAAAAGCCAGGCTTAAGGCCGAAAAAATGGAGAAAATCGGCTAAGGCAGCACTTGGGACAGTTGGGACGTCGGGGCCCGAATCGGCCGAAAAGCCGCCAGGCGGTCTGCACAGCAAAGGGACATCCGAGCCGTAAGGACGCATGGGATGCGAAAGGGCGAACCGGCCCAAGGTGAAAAAATTGACTAACTGTTGTGAATAAGGCTGGGACATTTGGGCCGTGAGTACGCAAAGGACGCGAAGGACATGAAAAGGTGAAGCGGCCAAGAAAAAGTCAGTCCATTTCAGGCGGTTCGGAAGTTTTTGTTCCAGATAGTCCAGGACAGTTGGGCCAAAAGTACGCGGAGGACGCGAACCGCTCGGATCGGCCGAAACAGGGAACTTTCATCCGGGGACAGTTGGGACAAAGGGACGCGTGGGATGCGGAAAGCTGAAAGATCCAAGAGTGAATGGAAATGTGCCACGTGTCTTCACCGTAAATAGGAACAAGGAATCCCGAATCGGGCGGTTCGGAAGTTTTTGTCCCAGGCAGTTTGGGACAGCCGGGCCAAAGGGATGCGAGGGACGCGAAAAGCCGGGAGGCCCGCGGACGAATCAGAACTTGACACGTGTCCTAAGGCGGGGGGATTTCAGAGCCAGGGGAAGACTTAGGAAAAATTGCAAAAGTCTTGGGGCCAAAAAATTAAAAGACAAGGATTACCCCGCGCCCCTGTCCTCCAACCAGATCACGCCACGTGTCCCAAGTGGCGGGGGCGCGGGGGGAAAATGAAATTTTTTCCAAAGTGTAAGAAAAGTTAAAATTTTCAAGGAAAACCCACAGAAAGGGAAGGAGAGAGAATTTCTCATCCAATCATTGCCCGACACATGTCATCCAAGTGGCAGAACGCGGGAAAAAAATTCAAAATCCGTTTTGGCCTGGTTTTTTGCCCTAAATCTTTAGATCGCCATAACTTTCGATCCAGAGCTCGGATTTTCACGTTCTTTATACCAATGGAAAGCTGGAGAAATTCTCTACATGATTTTGAGGTCAATTGTGAATTTTGGTTCAGTTTGAAGAGAGAAAATTGAGAAACGTCTCTGACGCGTGGTAATAGATAGAACTGACATTTCAACAACTAGCTTTAATGCAACAGACAGCTCGACGTTTCTGCTAGACAGTCTGCCATTTTTCCAGGGCTCTCACCTACTACCATAATAAGATGAATTAAATGAGGTGGTTGGGGTAGATTCGGATTTACTCTCTCTTCCCTCTCTCATTCTTCCTATAAATTGTAAGGAGGGGCTTCTTTCAAAAGGGTTGTTTATCTTTTCGGCTCTGCCCTCCCTTCTTTTCTTCTCTAGGGTTGAAAATGGAGTTCGAACCTCCTCCCCTTCTCTGTAATGGAATTTTCACCTTTTACTATTGAAATGATGTTCTATGCAAACTTCTGAAGCAACAAAAAATGTGTTTCGTGATGCATCTGTCCATCCTTGCTCGTTCTTTGCTTGTTCTCTTCTTGCCTCTCTTCATTGCAGGTGTTTGCGCATGTTCTAATGTTCATTACAGGACTGGAGATGTGTTCATGGAGTTTTGGGACATTTTCTGTGTGAAATCTATCCTTGGGCCTGTGATGCATCTGTCCATCCTTCCCATCGTTCACCTCTCCTTGTTCCATGGCAGTTTTGATAGATGTTCAAAATTCTCCTTCTCTGGTGTATCACCATTTTAGTGTAGGCTTTTTGTTCTTTTTCTCTTCTCTCTCTCTCCCTGTCCTCTTGGTGGTTAGATTAGGATTAGATTAGCTTGCCTGCACTGGAATAGCTTGTGGCAGGTAGTTTAGGAGGAGGAACCAGCCTCTAATATGGAGATTCCTCTCTCACCTTACAAGTCCCACACTTGTAGAGAGGTTTCAATGTTGTACAATCACATTGGATGCTAGAGCGATCAACCAAGAAATCTGATCAGCATCCAGGGGTGCTGTGATTTGGTGATAACAAGCTACATTTGTATTCATATAGCTCCATCACAAGGCACAAAGGCTGGTTCATCTGCATCACACTTTATAGGAGGGGATTGTATTGTTTCCAGGCACACAATATTTACACTCTCTCGCTACTCACAAAGTGTGACTTGCACAAGAGAAACGTAGGGCACAATTGCAAAAACACACACAAAACTAAATTGGGTATGAGATGTAGTGCAACGCTCAGTGATAAGTACATCAATTTCGTAGTTCAGGACAATTGACCCCTTCATATGCATCTTTCTTTTTTAGGGTTTTGATACTTTGTTTGGGGTTTTTGTAGGTGATTCCTTTATAACAGGTTTATGGCGACTTCAGTAATCTAAGTGCAACATACACGTGACAAGTAGTGAAGGCTTTGCACCATCTAACGACTCTATGAAATTGGCTTCTAGACTTCTTGCATAGAACAAGGCACCCATATTGCAGACTAGGGTGACCTAGGCACCCCAATACCTTTTCCAGGTGCCTTAGTCCAGCCAAATCACTCGGATATGCATTTTATTAGGATTGTGTGTGATGGTATCCCATTCATGTTCAACTGGTCTTCACCACGACACATTCATGCTACATCTTCGAATCAACTAAGGCTCTTCCAACCCTCTTTGCACATTAGGGTTTCATATTTTTATTTCTTAGTTTGTCTTGAGTTATTTCAATTCATTTATTCATTCATTCTTTACTGCAAAATTGCATTATATTAGGATAGGATATTACATTTTAGCATAATCATATTATTGAACCTAATCATTGAATCCAATTTCTCTCTTGGGCTTTCTTCGTCTTATGCCCATCATCCATAGTTCTTGTTTTGGGTCTTTTCAATATTGTGAGCTTCCTTCATCTGTCCATAGAATTTACAAATCAATGACCGACATACCCACATCCATGCCTGCCACTGACAATCCATTGGATAAGTCTCACAATGTCCCTCTTAGGTAAATTAAAGCCTTTGATAGTGAAAAATCATGCGATGAAGATACAAATGTTGACCAAGAGCAATTAGAAACACTCATCTATTTTTGACAAGATTTGTGTAGTAATCCCACTCATCTTCTACATATTTTGCTTGATTTGACAGCTACTAAGAACACTCACGATGCTTCGATACCTCTTGTTTCCCAATCTTTGGCTTCTATGCTCTCTACTCGACCCCTTTATATTTTAACTTGTATTCCTACCATAACTGCTCCAATCATTCACCCTAGCACTCCTAATGCACCACCTATATCTTCTTTTAATAATCCTGATTTAACCTCTTTATATAAGGATCTAAAAACACAAATTCATCAACTCCAACTTGCTACCTCTCATGTATCACCATATTTGGACTCCACTTCACTTCTACATACTCCTTTTGCACCTACCATTTCCACCTATCCATTACCACCTAACTTAAAATCTCCAAAATTACCCATCTTTAAAGGCCATGGTGACCCACAAGAGCAACTTTGCACTTTTCATGTGGCATCTCTAAACTATGCGGAGGACCATTCCATACTTTATAAGATTTTTCCCCACAGTTTACAAGATTATGCGATGCATTGGTTCTATGAACTACGTGTTTTGTCGGTAACATCTTTCACACATCTAGCCAACGATTTTCTAACTCACTTTTCTATCAACATCAGATCTAAGATCTCTTACACCAAACACGTGTAACTTAAATAGGGATCTAATGAAGACTTAGTAGATTACTTATTGTGAGACAAAAACAACTTAGCTAAGATGTCAAATGTTCTTGTGTACTCTGAGATTCAGGACTTATTCATATAGAGTCTAATACCACCTCTATAGGAAAGTGTTCTCTTTGAGACCCTACCTTCATTCGATCAACTTTTCCATACCCTTAAACTTCATGAAACCAAGATCTTATCTATAGGAAAGCTTCAATATCAATAGAAAACATCATCCTTTACACATTTTCAAAGAAATTTGACACTCAAATAGTCTACAAATAAACCAGTTGATACAAAAATTACGTTTAACACGGTATTAAATACTAAAGAGATTCTATCGAAACCACCTTGGTGTACATTCACTAAGTTCATTGTTCTTCCACATATTCTACTACCATAATTTTCTGATAGTAACCTCATTTCGCTTCCTCCTCCATTTGAATTAGATCCATCTCAACCAAAATGGCATTATTAAAATGAAAATTTTCATTACAATTACCATAAGTGTGTAGGGAATTCCATCGATCGTTGTTTCAAGATCTGTATTCTCATTCAATACCTAATAGACAATGGTAAAATTGAAATTCTAGAACCTCGAATTTTTGCACCTGTCAACGAAAATCATAAGCTCAAACTATTTAACAATCCTCTACCAAAGCATGACACAAAATCAACTGAATCGTTGACTAATTATGTATATCACATAATGTCTCCTCCTTCACTCAGAGCTCTTTACTTTTTAGTTGTGCATACTAACACTTATCCACTGATCATTTCTTTCTCTGACCACGATTATCATGCTGACATTTTATGCTAATCACTTACACATCAGTGTCTCTGTTAGATCTATTCCTATCAATAACACCAAGGTTGATTCATCATGGCCTATCAGTGCATGTTATATTCCACTTATCATCACTATTGGCTATCTAATATCACAAATATAATATACAATGAATAATTGATATGGCATTTTCAAACTCCATGTTACGGTTGGTCTTCTCACTATGCTTGTACCCTTCCTTGTGAGGAAAGCAGTCGACAAGTATGACATGGTCTTAAGTATCAATTGTATTTGCATGTATAAGTATATAATATCCATGAATCATTTGCTTCTAAAGTTTATTTATAATAATCAAGTGATTTCTATCGATGGTGTGACTCCTTCTACTCCATGGTCTTAACCCCCTCTCGCATTGGCTAATGCATTACCTATTACATCTAGTACGCCATGAACCATAGCACTCAAAACACAATATACTCCTAGCTCACCTACTTGCACACATTTTACACATCCTCATCACTTTGTTAGTCAAACACACAATATAGGCCCATTCTTATGACAATTATTGCATCTTGACGTAAATCACCACCTTGTTTTATTCCACGTAGGTGTCCATCAATGCCACATTCAGATTCACATATATATCCATCACCTACACATTTTGTTATACTGACACACCCATCATATAATTATTCATCACATGCATATCGAATTCATTCACCTGTGCAATGTCTCTCTCATATACCACCACTCGTAGAGCATAATCACACGTTTTCATCACCACAATCATCGAGTAAAGGACCTTCATCCTTTAATTTTATCAGATAGTTCTCTCATGATTAGAAACTTGGGGGGAATTATACGTATTTCCCCCATTGATAGCACACATCTTCTACTACACACATATTAGCATCGACATTACCGATGACACACTCTTGTGCTTAGGTTCACACTTGAATGTTGAGGGCATCCTATACCCATGAACCTCACACACTGCACATTAGACACCACACAACACACATATTCACACATTTAACATAATGAAATCTTACATCCTACATTTTAAATCTTACATCCTACATCTATTATGCGTCATACATATTCTACACCTATATCATCTACGCATCTTGTATTGCATCTTATACATCTCACATTACACTACACTTACTAAACATATCACACATTTTACACATCTAATTTACGTGTTGTTCTCACTACCTGATGACACACTCTAGTCTCATGATCCATAGTGGACTGTTGAGGGTATACATCACAAATGGACCACATCACTTTCCCACACTCAACCATTCATCCTTCTTCTCATGTAACATTCCTAGGTTAGTGATATATGCTTTATACTACATCATCACTTTCCCTAATCATATTGTAGTGATATACACTTTAGGATAAATCATAAAACATCCTCACACTTCATATCTATGTCACACATCATCACTACATACTCATCACATCATGCTACATACAACACATCTCTCGATAATTTCCCAATGATGCACTCTCATTTACGGTTCATTCTTTACTACTGAGGGGGCATAAAAAAATGAACCTAATTGCATATAAGTCCATTCAGTCGGGGGGCATGTGGCTCCTATTTTTCACTTTGCATTCCATTCCATTCATCCATAATATGTTGCATATCTTGGTTACATTTACTCTTGCTTGCATTTACTTCTACATGTTTACTTTATTCCACATGCTAGATAGATATCTTGGATGTCATTATCTTTATCATACACACATGCAAATTCAATTTCCTTCTAGTTGTGATTGTAGGCTCTACATATCCATTACATGCAACATGGATGATTGGTGCAGTACCTAGTACCAATCCCACAATGGGTCCTGGGGGCATCCCCTTTCATACAGTATAGGTGTTATTGTTTCATTTTGTTTCATAGAACACTACTTTATCAATTATACACGCTTGTGACATACTTTTTATATTTCTAACAAGCTGACAGATGCTTCATGTGCAACATTTGTTTTACATGATTACTTACCACCATGGTTGTCTATTACATTGTTTGTTCTTACTTTTCATTATATGCCTTTATTTGCGGGATTTTCCCTTTGTCTTATGTGCACACTTGTATTATTTTTTCTTTGTAAGAATTGATTGTCTTGCAACACCGTGAGTAGTGTACCATGTTTGCAACCCAATTTTCACGGTCTACATTGTATTCTTGCATGTTTTAGCTTACACATTGTTTTGCTAGCTTACACTTCATGTTGTACATGCATGTTTGTCTTTGCTTGTACTAACACTTGTCTCCCAACCACTTGTTTCCATGTGCCTATATTTTTACAAAGCACATCCCTTCCCCCCTACAGGGAACATTTTCAGCAATTGGTCCTCTTTTGGGCTGCATCCTCCTACGGCGACGTCGTATGCACCTTCAAAGAGGAGGGCATCATTTGGGTGAACTAATCACTCCATATAGAGTATACACGACACAATACTGGTAAAATATAGTTTTCATATTTTGAGCCTCAGAATCAAACTTGGGTCCATGACACAATAGCCTTACCTGGATTACCTAAAATCAGGGGGCATATCACATAGTGACAGGGTTTAACAAATTCTACATAACTCTACAAAACTGATTTTACAGGGTAGGTTGTCCTTAGCACATGAGATTGGTACACAACATATGTAGTGGTGTTTTATTCTGAGAAGAGGTTACAATTTGGAGGGTAAATATGACTTTCCTCCATACACTTCTTTGGCCAGTGGCGTGAGATTTCCCAAAAAGCTTGCACTTTATCGAAAATATCCTTTCTACATCCTCTTTCCCTCATCACAAATCAGATTCACATGTTCCTTTTTCACATTTTCAGCATTTACTTTTACATACTTCCTTGCATGCTTATATATATATATATACATACATATATACACACACACACACACATGTATATTTGACTACTTGATCATCTTGTCTTTTGTAGGCCCATCTATATGGGAAGAAAACAATCAACAAAAAACAACAACACACACATCGATACTAACAAAAGGTACATCACAGACATTGGCATTCACACATGCGCTTTCACCCTAGGTTCACTCTCATCACCTTTTTACACTTTTTGCATATTTAGTCTCCACGATCCATCTTTTTATCACTCCACACTTTGTCTAGTCCCTTGACGAGATTTCTAAATCAATCTACATGGATATCAGGTACACATCTCTATCTATTTTATGTTACTAAGCATTCTTCTCACAAACATAAAGTGGGGAAAAATGTAGACACATAATCATGTACTTTGAGTCATTACTAGTCTCGATTGCATACTACTATTCATATGGTTCCTATGCAAGAAAAATACTGATTAATCTGTCTTTGGCCATGTTTTATTACTTTCTATTGCTACTTTCGGTCTTACACCTTTATTGGCCTAGACTATCTTTTCATGCTTTAGTTTTACCTTTTCTGGACTGGAGCGCCTAGCCAAGACACCGGTCTCAGAAGCCCTCATCCCCTCTGGGCACCCCTATCCTCTTTACATTTTACTATCACTTTTTGGGTCCTTTTTAGTTATTTCAGCATCTTATCTTTTTGGTTAGTCGGCCTTTTTGAGGTTAATTACAAAATTCAAGTGAAGGAATCATATAATTATAAATTTAAGTGATCATAATAACCAACTAAGCACTAAACATCTACTATCTCCACCTAAGGTTGCATCCATCAAAGGAATTTATAGCTAAATTTGCATCCATATAGCTCCATCACAAGGCACAAAGTTTGGTTCATCTGCATCAAACTTCATAGGAGGGAGTCTATTGTTTCCATGCACACATTATTTACATTCTACATCTAGTTATTTGTTCACTACTCACACTGTGAAGCTGGAACAAGAGAAACTTAAGGCACAATTCCACATGTGCACACACAAAACTACATTGGGTATGAGATGTAGTGTAATGCTCAGTGATGAGTCCATCAATTTGGTAGTTGAGGACAGTCTGAACCCTTCATATGCATATTTCATTTTTTAGGGTTTTGATGTTTTGTTTGGCATTTTGCAAGTGATTCCTTTATTTTAGGTTTATGGTGACATCAATGATCTAAGTGTGACATACACATGACAAACAATGAAGGCTTCATACCATCTGATGACTCTATGAAATTGGCTTCTGGACTTCCCACATAGAACAAGGCATGCAGATTAAAGATCACGATGCCCCAAGCACCCCAATCCCTTTTCCAAGCATCCCAGTCCATCCAAATCACTTAGATATGCATTTTCTCAAGCTACTATGTGACAGTATTCCATTCCTGTTCAGTCAGTCTTCACTGCGACATAGTCCTGTGACATCTTCGAATCAGCTAAGGCTCTACCAACCCTCTCTGCGCATTAGGGTTTAATATTTTTATTGCTTAGTTTTCTTGAGTTATTTCCTTCATTATTTAATGCAAACTTGTATTAGATTAGGCAGGGATATTACATTTTAACATAATCACATTGAGATCCTTGGGCTTCATGGAGATGACCTTCCTGCGAAGATGAGTGTGAAGTCCTTCCAAATACTTGGTCAGAATATCCTCATCCTCCACGTCCATATTGAGAAACATGGTTTTCCTCTAAAATTCCATAGTTTAATCATGTACACTTTGATCATTGGTTTTGTCTAAAATACTGCCATTTAAACATTTGGTCAATCTTATGGCTAATTAGGATAAACATTTTTTGTTAACAATGCTTTAAAACCCTCCCAAGAACTTACAATAGGATGCTTCTTCTTTTCAAAAGTGGCTAGATGGGTTTCCCACCAAGTCAAAGCTTGTCTTTCTATCTTGAGAAGTGCAAAAATAATCCTTTTTTCCTTAGTGATATTATACACACTACAATACACCTCTAATTCCTTTAACCATTTATCGAGTAATTACTGATCTAATTTTCCTTCAAACCTTTTAATCTCAACTTTAGTTTCAGTTGTTAAAGGAGCATGATCAGATTTAATCTTTTCCTTTTCAATTGGAGTTTCCTCTTCCCGCTCTTCCACATCTTCCTCACCATGGATCTTTCCTATGCCAATTTTTTTGGCCAAATCTCGAACCACTGGGTCTATGGAATATTTCTTAATTTTTGTTGTCCTTTGCTAATTTGAGAGTTCCCTTTGGTGTTGAAACACTCTATCCATAGTGCTTTCCAACATCTCTATTCTATTGACCAAGTTCTCTTCTTCCATTTGTTCTCCAATCCTTTGTTTCCACCTTTTCATAGATATATTTGGATCGAAAGGTATTACTTATTCACATTTAGACCTTGTCACTTTCATACAAATAACACAATAATAAATACCATAGTCCCTTGGGTATTATTATCAGCTCTAATACCAAAATGATCTATAAACTTCTACTTTGGAAACATACACAATCACACGACTACTATTTCTACTTCCAATTTACTTAAAACTAACAGGTTACTAAAAACTAGTGAGTGAATTTTAGTGCTTAGAACTACTTGCATCAAATAACATGAATAATTCAACACACAACACAATAATCTTATCCTAGAAAGCCCCAATTTGAGGGAAATCCAGTCAGGAAGGGAAATTTCTCTTTCTTCCCAGTTATATACTAGCCAATTGAAATGAATACAAATTACAAGAAGCTAAAGGAAGACAACAATGTTACTTCCACCCTCTCTACTTGCTTGCTTTATTCATACACCTTGCTTCTACAAATCAATTCCATCACCAAAGTCTTCGTACTCACTTCTCCCATGAATCGATGCCTAATTCACACGCTCTTCTTTCTTTTATAGGTTGATTCCTAACATTCCTCATATGCACTGGAGAATAGGAAGGCTCATACAAGGAAGAGACATAGTCTAGACGCTCCAAATCTGTGACTATTCATGGATGTATTTTTTTTGTTTTATTTAGTGACAAGACTACTGGTATACACAAATTGGAGGTTACGTAACCATCGGTGTTTGCAGAGGGGCAGTTACACAACCGTCGGGGAAGTTACACAATCGTTGCTATGTCGAAAGTAGTGGTTCTGTAACTTGAAATTTTTCTCCTTCTTATGCTTATTTTTCCTTTTGATTATGGTTGCTCTGATGAAGTGGTGTTTTCTTAGATCACTATGGATCATTATTGGATAACACAATGTAGCACATACACTACTATTTTTATTTGATAACGAAGGATCTATCCTTCTTGAAATTTTAGAAATTATTGATAGGCATTCCATCCAACTTTGCAACTACTCTATCACGGAGGTCTTAATCCAGTAGCATGGCATGAAACCAAAATATACAACTTGGGAGCCTTTTCTCTAGATTCAACTATAGTTCCCACATTTCCAGCTTTAAGGAAAAAAATTCAAGGGGGAGGGGATGTTTGAACCCCTTTTCCTACCCATCCTTTTACATTATTATTGTAATTAATGCTTCATATGCATATACTTTGTAAGCCATTCCCTTGAGCTATTAAGTATAATCCCACATGTATGAGTGGTGGTAGTTTATAGAAAGGAACTAGTATATTAGGGAGTGCTTAGGCCTAAGGAAGGTATCAGGGAATATTATTGTATTGTTTTTTTTCTCAAAAGTGGTTGGCCCATTGAAGTGGCCTACTATCTGATAATGTGATTTCAGTATTTTTGTTTAATCAATTATTTAGTTCCACATTGTATTGTTTCAGCTTAATCTGTCACAAAAAGTTCATTACAATTTTTTTAATTCTTTTTAAATGTTTTGAGAGGTTCTACACATCAAAGTGTATATTTAAAATCCTAATGGTTTGAGAGTAACACCATTTTGTTTATTGTGTAGGATATGCAAAGTCTTTAAAATAGAGAAGTTACATTTTCAATTTTGGCGTGGAGATTTTTTACTAAATTTAACCCATGTTTTGTATACAACAAGGATCTCATTCCATCTTTTAAACCATATCTTGTAATTAATTGCATATATTTAGAAATAATCTTAACTAGCACACCATTACATCTAGTTCCTCCCCCACTCGCACCCATTTAATTTCTGTATCAAAAATTAGATTTTTTCATCATGTAATTTAGCTTTGTGGATTTGGAAGAGGAAATATTTCATGTAAACTAAGATGTGTACCAAAGTTAAACACGTGTAAGCAGATGCAACATTAATATATTTCCACCACAATTTTTTTAATTTGATAGGGTAAAAATCGAGATTATGGCTCTCGGGGGCCTTGCAGAAGAAAATAAAAATGTGAGAGACGCAATTGACAGAAAAAAAATGACCTCTACTAGTGGTCAAAGACACCAATCACTAGTTGAGAGCCGAGCCTAGAGAGGAGTCAAGAAGAATTAACTCAAAACAAACTAGGAATTACCACTAGCACTGGATCTAGAGCAGCTACGTGTAAAAATGTGTTTTTTGTGGTGGACCTCCGTCCAAACCACATCATCAGTCTTCGGAGGGGAAGAAATCAAATATTTTTACAAATCATGCCCGAGGAAAAATTTGAGCCTCCCATTAACTAGATATGAACCGACTTACCCCTAGGAAAAGGTGGGTCTAACGCACCAACATCCAAGCTTTGGTCATTAACATCTCACGCAAGATCAATTTCAAATGGAGTCTCTCACCTAGCTAATTGGTCCTGTCATCACCAATCCGGCACTATGATAATTCTTTACCGGGAACTCCTCGTGCTATGATTATTTACTAATGCACAACTTTTAGTTTGGTGGATGGAATCTGGAAACAAAACAAACATAACACAAGAATACCATAGACTATGATAAGAAGGAATGATGATAAATCTGAAATATAAGTGTAAATTATGATATCAACATGAAATTGTTACAATCTCACCCATGAGGTACTTCAAGTGTTACTGACTTCACTTGCCTTCCAACAATAACTATGGGAGAAACTTCACAATTACAGTTCTTAATGGCTTCTTTAACACACCTTCAAAATGATGGCTTCCTTTACACACTTACTCATACAATATTTCTCACTATTTCCTTCTATGCTAAATGAGGGGGGTGGCCTCTTTATTTATAGGAATTCAGGCTTATCCACCCTATCTCTAAGATAGGATAGGAAATCTCTTCCAGACAATCATATTCCATGCCTAAACTCTTGCCTTTACATGTAGGCTTATCTTCTAAGATAAGATAAATATTATCATCTCACATGGGTTCCACCTTTTTAGAATTTTCCACAAATAAAATACACAAAATATTTATGACATCACTCTTTTTCCTTATTACAAATATAATATTTCTAATTCCTAATCATGTAGACCCTACATCTCTACTTACCCCAACTTTGACATTTTAACATTACCGGACCACTTACGACAAATATTTACTTTTTACCACAACATTCCTATTGTACTTTGACTGTTACCATACTCTACTTTATTGGCAGCACCGTACTGATGGCGCCGCTATCTTCTATTGGACGCCACTACTGATTATACTTAACAACATCCTATTCCTAATACATACATTAATAAAATAGAAATTACGGAGGAAAATTTTAATGTCGACATTTTCCCCCTTCCTAGCTTCTACTCCGTCCTCGGAGTAGAATCTTATGGACATTATGAAGCTCGTGCCTGGAAAATCTTTAACTTGTCATGGTTGACCCATTTCGTAATGGGAGTACCATCCAATTCCTCCAGTCGATATGTACCATTTTCATGCACAACTGCTATTTTGTAGGGCCCCATCCATTTGGGAAGAAATTTTCTCTGCCTTCTTTTTTTGTATCTGGAATCATATACTAGAACCAAATCATTCACATGAAATGGAGACCAACAGATCTTTTGATCAAAGTATTCCTTCTGCTTCATTTTCTTCTTATAGCTTGTATCCTTCACTATTTCCCTCATTTCCTCTAGCAAATTAAGATGCACCAACCTTTCTTTTACTGAATCACTTTCATCCATCCTTTCCTGTTTCATAACTCTCACAGTGGGAATATCAAACTCAATAGGAAGAATTGGATCAATGCCATAAGCCAACTGAAATGGGGAGTATCCTGTTGCTGGCTTTGATGTTTCCCTATATGCCCATAATGCTGTGTGAATCCTTTTATCCCACTTATGTACATGCAAGGCTGCATCTTTTGCTAGAATTTGACACAACACAAAATTTATTCGTTCCACCTGTCCATTTGTGCTTGGCTTATATGTTGTTGCCTTCTTGTGCTTAATATAAAATTTTTTGACTAGGGCTTCTACTACCTCATTAATGAAGTGGCTTCTTTGATCTATTACAATTTCTAATGGGCAACCAAATCTGGTGACAATGTGTTCATATATGAACCTTGCCACTTCATCCATGGAAGTTGTTTTCAATGGCCTAGCTTCAACCCACTTGGTTAAATAATCTGTAGTAACTACAATATACTTATTTTGTCATGGGGTAGTTGGAAGTGGACCTACAATATCTATTCCCCACTTTTCAAAGGGACCAAGTGGAAGAATAGGGCATAATGGAGCTGATGAAGTCTTACGGTTACTATGTGTTTGACAAATATCACATGTCTTATAATACTTATAACAATCTCTAAAAAGAGTGGGCTAGTGATAACCTGCATCCAAGATCCTTCTTGCTGTAAGTTGTCTAGAGAAGTGTCCTCCACATGTACCATTGTGGAATTCTTCTATCAGCTCCTTCCCTTGATCACGTCCAACTACTCTCTTGTACTATCCATCAGGTCTTATTCAAAATAATACTCCATGCAAAATAGAATATGGATGACTGGCTTGAGTAATCTTCCTCTTAGTCTTTGCATTGGCACCATTAGGAAACTTGAGTTCATTCAGATAATTCCAAATATCTATGTATTCACTAGGGATTGTGTCAAAGGATAAAAATGTTGCATTTGGGAAATCATCATCATCACAAGATAAACCTAAACCATCATAGGCTCTAGAGAGTGCATATGTATTGACATTTTTTTTCCAGGCTTGTCTATAATATCAAATTCAAATTCTTGTAGCAAAATTATCCATCTTGCTATCCTCCCTGATGGGTTAGGCTTATTTACAATATATTTTAGAGTCTGATGATTTGTTACAACTATAATTTTTTTCCCTAGGAAGTAATTTCTAAACTTCTTTACAGCAAAAATGATAGCTAGAGCCTCTTTTTCAGTTACAGTATAATTTACCTTAGCACTACTCATTTGTCTACTCCCAAAGTAAACTGGATGATCATTCCCATTTTCATTTTTTAGCTCAGAGTACTTCCTAGTGCTGCATCTGAGGCATCAGTATACACAATGAATGGCTTGCTCCAATCTGGATTCTTTAAAACAGGCGAAGACACCAAAGCTTCTTTTAGTTGTTCAAAAGCTTCATGCGCCTTATTTCCTGGTTCATAAGTAACATCCTTCTTCAAGAACTGGGTTAGTGGCTGTGGAATCTTTGAGAAATTCTTGATGAACCTTCTATAGTAACCCACATGGCCTAAAAATGATCTCAACTTACTTCTATTAATAGGAAATGGTAACTCTTTGATTTTTGAAACTTTATTAGGATTAGTACCAATACCATCTCTGGATACAACATGGCCTAACAAAACACCTTTAGAACATCCAAAGACACACTTTGTAGGGTTTAGTGAGGCTTATACTTCATCTAACCTATGAAATGTTGTCTCCATCTGGTGCAGGTGGTCCATCTTGTTCCCATAGATGCAAAAATCATCCAGAAATACTCTGATGAAGTTCCCAATGTAAGTTTCAAACACCCTATTCATAAAACGCTGGAATGTTTCCGGAGCATTACACAACCCAAAAGGCATAACTCTAAAATCAAACATTCCCCAAGGAGTGGTGAACGTGGTCTTCAGCTGATCTTTCTCCATTATACAAACTTGGTTGTATCCACTATATCCATCAGCAAAACTATAACACTCCTTGCCAGCTACTTCGTCCAAGATCTGATCTGAGAATGGAAGAGGGTAATGATCCTTCTTTTTTGCCTTATTGAGCTTCCTATAATCAACACAAATACGTATCTTCCCATTATTTTTATTGAGATCACAATGGGAGAAACCCATTCTGAATTCTCCACATCAAATACGAATCCTGCATCAAGCAACTTATCTATTTCTTCTTTTACAGTCTTGGGAAAATTAGGATTCATTCTATATAGCATTTGCTTTATGGGCTTAGCACCATCTACCAGCTCAAAATAATGTTCTACCCAACTTACTTGACGGAGTTCCTTATAATAAAAATTGAATATGTGTATGTACCTTCGAAAGAGCTGGAGGTAGGATTCCCTCTCACTCTCCATCACAGCATCACCAATCTTTATTTGTTGGAGATGATCATAAATTTCTTCTTCAGATAATTTTATGGGGTCATGAGTCGGTGTGACTGGAAGGATATCCATGACCAAAACATCAACCTCACTTTCTTCATCTTCAGTGTCCACTTCATTAGTACTAGAGTAATCAGAGGATGTCCAATCATCAGTTTCATCACTTGAATCCACAGGTTCTACCTTATGATGCCGAGGGATCATGTTTATCTTCACCCTCTCTCTACCATGTACAAGTGTCATGAAGCCTTCATTCCAATAGTTTCTTGCATGAACTCTCCTTAGCTAAGGTCTTCACAACAAAATTAGGTACACAACAGTACCATTTTTCATCACCTGAAAGTCTACCACACATACAACACCCATAACAGATATTGCCACATTTGAAACTACACCTTCTAGTTTATTTTTTCCCTTATTTAATGACCTTAACATAAGTGTTGAGGGGCGATCAATTTTTAAACCCAACATATTCATTACAGACTCGGTCATTATATTAACTGCAACACCTCCATCAACTAAGACATCATGAATTTAAATACCATTACATAATACCTTAGCTTGTGGAGTGTAGGGATCCACCTCTGCCTCCAAAATAGGGACCTCAACCTTCTTCCTTCGTCAAGCATTGAGTCCAATTTGCAGCTCCCACCTCTTCTCAGAAGACATAGCCAAGAGTTGACCATATGTAATATTTGTAGGCCTTTTGGACAGATCTTCTAAGATGGAGTATGGTCCTTGTCCCTGTGAAATCAGATTATCCTGCACACCCAACTTTCTTCTCCTATGTTTCTTACTAGTTTCTCCTTTCATCTTCTTAGGATCATTTCAATCTTGGTTATCTTTTTCTTTCTTTCTTTTTGTTACAAACACATCTACTTCATTATTTATACTCTTATCTACTACATCAAAAGAATTCATAGGTGCTTTTGCTTTATCATTATCTCTTGTACCAGATGTAGAAGCTCTATTTGGACAATTATACCTATAATGACCCTTTTTATAACAACCATAACATACAACTTCAGAAATATTTCTTTTTAGACCTCTATCTCTTCCCTGAGAATTAAATTCCTTTCCTTGAAGAAGATTAATAGTTAACTGGCCCATCTTCCTGAGAAGATCTTCATACTCAGTAGATGTACTAGGAGAAAGATTTGTGCTCACCGAGAGTAGTTGTGGATTTTGGACCAAAGGTGCTGGTGTAGGCTCTACTTTAGCAACAATTTATTTGGGCTCCTCTTCCATGCTTTCTTCTTACCTTCTTGCAATCTCCTTTGCTTGTTCAATGGTAGCTAGGTAGTCATACTTCACTCGTTGTCTGATCTCTAGCTTCATCCCAAGAATGAAGTGCTTACAGAGGAGATTATCCATGACATTCATCAACCCATCCGCTAATCCTTCCTTCCAGATTTGGGCATCGAGATTCCTCTTTAGCTCTAGAACACGAGCATGATAATCCCTTATCTTATACTTCTCTCCTTGTGATAGCTTTGTGATATCGATCATGAGATCTGCATATTTCTGTTGTTCACCAAAGTCTTTAAGAAAACTTTCAGTTAATAAATCCCATGAGTTTTTGACATTATCACCTAGTGTTTTAAACCACCTAAGGGTTGAACCATCCAAAAAGGTAGGAAAAAATTCATTCCATTGTTCCCTTCTCATAAGGCCATTACAAATACAAGATCATTTAAACTCTTGAATGAAAGAGGAAGCCTATTCATTAGATTGGGCTGAAAAAATAGGAATCTTCCCCATTTTCAAAAGTAACCACAGTGAAATACCAACCCATAAGTACAATCAAGAAGACTTATGTTCACAAATAATTGGATTTACTATAATAGAAAATAGAAATTACCATGGTAAACTATGGTAAAACTTGACTTATTGCGGTAAAAACTCACTTTACTATTGTAAACACTATTCATGGTAAAAAATGAAGTTACTGGGGTAAACACTATTCACAGTAAAAAATGAAGTTACTGTGGTAAATACTATGCATGGTAAAAAGTGACATTACCATGGTAACTACTAGGCACAATAAAAACAAGGTTACCCTCCTATTGATTTATGACTAAGTGGGAATATCTCTCCAAAAAATCCACCAACGAGGAATGGTCTCAGCAATGAAACCAAAATGTCATCACCAATCCGGTACTATGATAATTCTTTACCGAGGAACTCCTCATGCTATGATTCTTTACTAATGCACAAGCTTTTAGTTTGGTGGATGGAATCTGGAAACACCACAACAAACATAACACAAGAATACCATAGACTATGATAAGAAGGAATGATGATAAATATGAAATATAAGTGTAAATTATAATATCAACATGAAATTGTTACAATCTCACCCATGAGGTACTTCAAGTGTTACTGAATTCACTTGCCTTCCAACAATAACTATGGGAGAAACTTCACAATTACACCTCTTAATGGCTTCTTTAACACACCTTCAAAATGATGGCTTCCTTTACACACTTACTCGTACAATATTTCTCACTACTTCCTTCTATGCTAAATGAGGGGGGTGGCCTCTTTATTTAGAGAAATTTAGGCTTATCCACCCTATCTCTAAGACAGGATAGGAAATCTCTTCTGGCCAATCATATTCCATGCCTAAAATCTTGCCTTTACATGTAGGCTTATCTTCTAAGATAAGATAAACCTTATCATCTCACATGGGTTCCACCTTTTTAGACTTTTCCACAAATAAAATATACAAAATATTTATTATATCACTCTTTGTGCTTATTACAAATATACTATTTCTAATTCCTAATCATGTAGACCCTACTTCTCTACTTACCCCAAATTTGAAATTTTAACATTACCGGACCACTTACGACAAATATTTACTTTTTACCACAACATTCCTATTGTACTTTGACTGTTACCGTACTCTACTTTATTGGCGACACTGTACTGATGGAGCCGTTATCTTATATTGGATGCCACTACTAATTATACTTAACAACATCCTATTCCTAATACATACATTAATAAAATAGAAATTACAGAGGAAAATTTTAATGTCGACAGTCCACCCTATATCTTCCACCAGCTCCTCCAATTTTCAAAGGTTTACCATCGGTTAGTGTTCAAGTCTCCTCCCCAAACAAAACGACGCCTAATAAACATGCACAGGTTAGAGCCTCACCAAAAACAACGATGCCACCCTCAGGCCCACCCTCGTCCATCACAGTCCTCCCAGGACACGAACAATCCCTCACCATATGTTTTATAGGAGTTTCGTCTACACTCTCCATAGATTTGAGCTCATCCACAGCCGAGTCCTCCAACCCATCCTATCTAGATGAGGCATCTGGTTCATCATTCCCTTGGTGGTAATTAAATTTCACCGGTAGTTCCATAGGCCCACAACAATCCTTCATCTCACATCTAACTATTCTACACTTACTACATAAAATCTTATAACTCTTAACTTTTATTAGTTGTTCCCATTTTCCAGCAGGGGAAAGCAAGAAGATCCTCTTAGGAACTTTGAAACCCACATGTATATTGATCAATAGCCTAACATAAGTAAATCTAGACCTTGTTTTGGTAGTAGGATCTACAACAATAAGCAAAACCCCAAAAACCTTATGCTCCCAGAATTCACTTGGAAGGCCTGGGAGCCGAATCTAGATAGAAAGAAAGTGGAAGCAAAAGTCATGAGGCATAACAGACTCCCATTGGTGAAGGGTGAAGGAAACACTTCCGAAAAAACCAAGGTCTTTAATAAAAAACATTATGCATTTCCAACTCGGATTGGAAGTAGAAAATGAAACCTTCTCCAACCATGACCCTTACTTCTACCTTGCAACACCATTTTCTCCTACTCCATTCTCTCACCGTATCAATGTTTGCTTGTAACCCAACAAACCTGCCCACTATTGCATAACAAAATATTTATTTGTATCTGTCTATGATGAATTTCAGGACATTTAGCTCTGGCTCTCAATTCTTTCACTCGGGTGAGAGCTTCATGAGATCTCGATTGGTCTCTCCAAACAGTTTTGCCACCCAGGGGTTATTCCCTTTTCCTACAAAAAACCCCTGCGAATTTTGCTCCATCCGCTATGATACATAGGTTACTCTTTACTATGTATGTTTGAAAACATTTTAAAAATGTCAAAATGAAATAATAGAAAGGCAATACAAATATCATATAAATCATTTATTTAAAAATTGCATCTTGACTTGTTCATATCCATGTCCATATTCGATCCCTTAACCACCTAAAACATGCATACCTCCTAAGCAATATATAGCACTTAATGACTTCAATTAAATACTACAAATAATTTTAAATTTGTAATGATATTTATATATTTGAATATTTAATTTATTTAACAATTTTAAAAATACAAAAATGCTTATAAGTATAAAATTGTGGAACTTTAACATTTTTGTTATTATGTTAATTCTCAAAGTTTTTAATTGTCTAGTCAAGGTTTTTGTAAAATTGTGAAATTTGTTATAAATTGTAAATATATATGAATATTAAACTTGTGACACCATTAAAAACTATAAAACTATGAAATCATCCCAATGTTTATCATTGTTGATGTTATCACAAGTTTTCTTAAATTTCATATTTACACAAATAATTGTAGGTAGAATCCATAAAAATAAATTCGTTATATTAAAAAATGATCCATAACAAAATTGTAATTATTATTATTACACCAAAGGCATTCCCCTCTATGGGAAAGGCCCTTGTAGAAATTTCTGTGACTATGTTAAATTTGACGGTTGTTTGGACATCTTTTGATTTTGATTAATGTTGATGGTCGAAATGACGGTTAAGACAGGCATTGTGACGGTTTAACTTTTCCTACCTATTTTCGCAGAATGTTTAGACCTCAGTCGGACCTCTTTTTGATGATTTGATTGATTACTACCATGGCTTGTGTTTGTAGAAACACTTCAGAAATAGGCCTATAGTTGAACTTAAAATTATAGATGGGGACCAACAGAACATAACAGAGTTACGTCTGGCTAAACTGTTTGCCAAGAAGGGGAAGAAAAGCCAACAAAATAGTACAAACACCAAATGCCTTCAAAATTCACTGTCAACTGGATTCTGATTTACTATTTGATCAAATTGTGTCACACCTCGAGTAGATCTCTTTTTTCTACAATAGCGCTTGTTCACTGCATCTCTTTGTCAACATCCACTTCTTTCTTTCTTTCTAATTCACACAAATAATTACTAAACACCAATAAAACTAATTTTTAGGATGAAGACGATGACAGTGTCATTGAGGTAGAAGTAGACTGACAAACAATGCACATTTCCAATGCCACCCGCTTCGGATCTCAATCTCAGTCTAACACAATTGAATATCATAATTGCAGCTTACACAAGACACTTGTATCCTCACCAAATGTAACCAACAAGGTTTGAACTTGATAAATTCACCTTTTCTAGCATACTCATAGCCTGTGCCAAAATAAGTGATTTGAAACAGGGTATGAAGCCAACAAAATAGTACAAACACCAAATGCCTTCAAAATTCACTGTCAACTGGATTCTGATTTACTATTTGATCAAATTGTGTCACACCTCGAGTAGATCTCTTTTTTTCTACAATAGCGCTTGTTCACTACATCTCTTTGTCAACATCCACTTCTTTCTTTCTTTCTAATTCACACAAATAATTACTAAACACCAATAAAACTAATTTTTAGGATGAAGACGATGACAGTGTCATTGAGGTAGAAGTAGACTGACAAACAATGCACATTTCCAATGCCACCCACTTCGGATCTCAATCTCAGTCTAACACAATTGAATATCATAATTGCAGCTTACACAAGACACTTGTATCCTCACCAAATGTAACCAACAAGGTTTTGAACCTGATAAATTCACCTTTTCTAGCATACTCATAGCCTGTGCCAAAATAAGTGATTTGAAACAGGGTATGGATATCAACAAAAGCATAGTGGAGAAGGGATTTTTGTTAGTTGTTGCAATTGCGAGTGTCTTGTAGATATCTATGCAAAATGTGGAAGTATACACAAGGCACATGAACTATTTGACAAAATTCCTGAAAGAAATGTAATCACATGGACCACAATGACTTGCAAGTTATGCACACAATGGGTTTGTTGAAAAGGCATTTGAAACTTTTAAACAAATGCAATTAGTAGGTATCAAGCCAAGTTCCACTACCTTTTCCAGCATCCTCCTAGTGTGTGCCAAAATTGGTTCTATAGAACATGGCATGGAAATCCATAAAAAAATAATTGAAAGGGGTTTCTTGTCAGATGTTACAGTTGCAAGTACCCTCGTAGATATGTATGCAAATTATGAAAGTATTAACAAGGCACGTCAACTATTTGACAAAATGTCTCAAAGAGATGTGATTTCATGGACTGCAATGATTGTAGGATATGCACAAAATAGGTTTGTTGAAGAGGATTTGAAAACATTTAAATGAATGCAATTAGTAGGTTTCAAGCCAAGCCTGACATCTTTTGCCGACATCCTTCCTGCCTGTGCTAAAATAGGAGCTATAGAACAAGCTATAGACATCCATCAATACATAAGGAAAAGTGGTTTTTTGTCAAATGTTATAGTTGCAAATCCCCTGATAGATATGTATGCAAAATGTGGAAGCATATACAATGCACATGAAGTGTTTGAAAAAATGTGTCAAAGAGATGCGGTCTCATGGAATGTGATAATTGCAGGATATGTACAAAATGGGCTTGTTGAAGCTTTTAAGCAAATGCAATTGACAATTGTAACTCTAGACTTCACAACCTTTTCCAACATCCTCCCAGCCTATGCCAAAAGTGGAGCTTTAAAATAGGGTGTGAACATTCATCGCGAAATAATTGAAAGTGGATTTTTATTAAATTTTGTAGTTGCAAATGCCCTAGTAGATATGTATGCAAAATGTGGAAGCATACGCAAGGCATGTGCACTATTTGATAAAATGCCTCCAAAAAATGTGGTCTCGTGGAATGCCATGATTTCAGGATATGCACACAATTGATTTTGTAAGGATGTTTTAAAACTCTTTGAAGTAATGGTGCACTCTGGTACATACCTGACCATGTGATCTTCTCCTGTGTTTTATTCGAATGCAGCCATGCAGGTTTAGTGGATGAGGGTTGTAAATACTTCAGTGACATGACTAGCTATTATTGCATTACACCTACAATTGACCATCATGTGTGCATGACCGACCTTCTTGGCCGTGTAGGCTATCTTGAGGAAACTCTAAACTTTATCATCAAATTGACAATTAAACCCAAAGTCATTGTATGGATATGTTTTCTTGGTGCCTGTAGAACACATAAAAATATAGGGTTAGGATTATTTACAACAACTCTTCTTTATGAGATGGATCCTCAAAATGTTGTAACTTATGTTCTTCTGTCAAACATCTATGTGGAAGTGGGCAGGTGGGGTGAGGTTCAAATGGTAAGGAGATTGATGAAAGATAGAGGAATAAAAAAGATACTTTCTATAGTTGGATTGAAGGCCATAAAATGGTACACATTTTTTGTGCAGGAGACAGATCACACCCACAAACACATGAGATCTATGAAAATTTGGAGAAATTTTCTTGGGAGATGAAGGCAGTAGGATATTTTCCAGATTCAAAACATGTACTGAGTGATGTGGGAAAGGAGGAAAAAGAACTATTCCTCGGCCATCATAGTGAGAAGTTGGCAATTGCATTTGGATTGTTAAACACACCCTCTGGGACAACTATTAGAGTTGTCAAGATCCTGAACGAGTTTGTGTTGGTTTCCACATTGTGAATCAAACTTTTAAAAATACATGTTTAGTTTTTTGTAAACCAAAAACTATGCAATTCTAATTTCTTTATCATTGTATCTCTATATGGATACCTATAGTTTTGTTATTTCAAGTGTACATATTGTTCTTATTATTTTCCATTCTAGTTGCTTAACTGAATTATTCAAAAAAGAGTCACAAATAAGGTGGGAAATAGTAGCTCTATTAATTTTCATGGATATGCCCCAAATTTTGTATGGTAAGATACACGAATATGAATGTATGTGAGCCATGCTTATACATATAAATACTAGTCATTTGTAATTGAAAATCTAGCAAGTGCTTCGACATTTAAAAGTATCTGTCTGACAAACCAAATTAGGCTTGAAGATTACTTTCCATACTAAGACTTCTAGGATAGAATACAATAAAAAGAACCAATAGTATCATTCTTAATACAAGTTGCAAAGCACAACACATATATCAAACCAAAGAGGCTTTTACCTAAGGCTAGAAGTTATTCGTAATATCCAATTATTGAACTGCCATTGGGGTGCTTCACTTAGCAACTGATCCTTCCTTTCAAAATAAAACTTCTTCTAAGTTGATTCCTTATCCACAAAGGTTTGAATTCTCAATCATCTATGAGTGGGAACAATAGTAAATCATGAAACACTTGATCCCATTCTGATCTCAGCTATGTGAAATTGTTTCTTGCACCATATGTTCTAACAAAGCAGGGTCGGCCCAACTAAGGATTCAATGTCCTATGACCTTTTTTTGTTGGTCAAAACTCCTTTTATACAAGCCTTTAAAAAATATAGTCTCCGAATTTGGCTCAACCCCACATGACATCAATGGCACTTGGGACTTGTTCAAGCACAACTACAAACCATGGCACCTCCACTACTACTTAACACTTCTTGTATCCAAAGCGGCAATGCCATTCAAGGGGCATCAAATGTATCATGTTTAGCACAAATAAAAAAGACCACAAAAAGCTATCATTCATGATATAAAATCTGCAAATGTACGAAGGTCTTCATATATTCATGTTTAGTTTAGATCTCATGATATAAGATTTGCAAATGTATATGTATGAATTTGTAACAAATTTGAAATGTACAAATAGAACCTTTCAATGTAATGTTCCATCTATATTCTAACACTTCCACTATCAATCACACCCCTTATCAACATATTATCAACAATACAAAAAAGGATTTTTCAACAAAAAACCAACCAAACAACTAATGCAACCACAGTCTCAAACACGTTGCAACACTAACACAATTTCCCCTAAATAATTACAAACCACATCAACTACAAAAGTAATTAACTATCCAAAGTGGTATCAAATGTATTCATGTTTAGTGCAAATAAAATTGGCCACAAAAGACTACCATTCATGATATAAAATCTACAAATGTATATAATTCTTCATGTATTCATGTTTAGTTCAAATAAAATAGTCCGAAAAATGTTACCACTCATGATATAAGATTTGCAAATGTATATGTATGAATTTGAAATGTAGAGATAAAACCTTTAAATATAATGCTTCATCTATATTCCTACACTTACAAAATCAATCACACCACTTATCAACATCAACTACAAAAATGATTACTATCCCTCTATATCAAATAACATATACCCTTCGGTGTTCACATTACATTATGCACATGCAATTGCTAATTATTATTATTATTATTATTTATTTTTTGATAAATATAAGATCCATAAATTATATATATAAAATAACTTTTACAAATTACTATTAAATTTTACATATTTTTAAGAATGATATCTATCCGTCTCCCACAAAGACCTAAACATACTTTTGCTACTTATAATTTTTAAACATAAAATTTTATATCATAAAATTTTGTTTGATTTGACCAAGCGGATGAACCCTTGTCTGAATCATAAATGTCTAAACATACTTTTGCTTTAACCTTTGCCACTTGGAAATAGGATAGTATCTATTCTCAATAATTCAGTTGGCATGGCATATATTACTATAAATCTAATTATTTCAAACCGTATTTTAAAGCTAAAAATATTTAGAAATTGTAGACAATAACAGGTTGAAAATTTTGAAAATTGTCAATTTTTTTAAGGGGCTTATTTAAAAACATAATACCTATTTATATATATGAACAGATTATACATATATCTATAAAATTTTCTTGAAATTACAGCCACGTGAAGGAAGTATATTGTCAACAAATTTTGCTTTGACGGGCATAGATAATTTGAAATTCCAGGCCTAAATAGAATATCTCATGTTTTAACATCAATTAGTCAAAGCGTTGACCACAAATTAGTGATTGAGTTCCTTTTTGATAATATTAATTAATCAAAGCGTTGACCAAGAGTTTGTCATTGAATTCCCAGAGGATATGATCAAAAATAAAATATTTATTTACAAGGATCAACCAGTATACCAAAACAACCTTTCATCAGGCAGCACCAACAAAGAAATAAAACAATCATAGACATGTGATAATGCTGAATGAAAAAATGCAGCCCCCCTTTGTCAAAAATGATCTCAACAAAGCACAGCTTCAGCCAAACTGTAAACACCACTTTGATAAAAAATATATGAATATATGATCAAAAATAAAATATATGATCAGCGGAGTTCCTAGAGGAATATATGATCAAAAAAAAAATATTTATTTACAAGGATCAACCAGACTACCAGTATACCAAAACAACCTTTCATCAGGCAGCACCAACAGAGAAATAAAACAATCGCAGACATGTGATAATGTTGAATGAAAAAATACAGCCCCCCAAAAATGATCTCAACAATGCGCAGCTTCAGCCAAAACTGTAAACACCACTTTGATCGCACATATTGCAGAATGGAGAATTATTCTTCAGCAGAGGGGCTTCATTTACTGATTCATGATTCATCAGACCAGGAAAAAGCATGCCCAAGTTATTGAATCATTGAGAGAGACCAACAAAGCATGGTTTCTCAGAATTTTCTTCACAGGTTTCTGTGCGAGATGAGCTTTTAATGGAATTTATCTCTTCATTCTCCATGGAAGATTTCCCTGTGAGCTTCTGGACCAGAGACCTGAAATTTGCTGGGTCTGTCTTGATTATCTCTGGTTCATAAACATACACCACACGAATGGATGCTGATGGAGAGATTATATTGTTCTTCTGCTGTGAAAATTTGCTTGATCCTTCACGACTGCTAGATTTGGAGATTGCATGAGAATATTTATTGGTAGCAAGCATGGCAGAACCTGAAACCCTTGTGATGTCTTGTTTATCCATCTTCATCTGTTTAGTCAGACAATCATTTTTTGTTGAGAGTTGAAGGAATGACGATGAATGAGGTTCTGCTCATATTAATTGGAGTAAACCATCCACGAGAATTCCAATGAGGCGTGACCTCTGAGTTTTCTGTAGGTCATATATAACACGTGTCCTTTTATTACTAGATATAAAAGCATTCATGAAAATTTCAAAGATGTATGATTAATATGACTTTAAAAGAGCTGACTTTTCAAATGGAATAACTGGGACACACGTTATAAAATTAGATAAAAAACAATTAAAAAGTAAAAAATGATCTTCTAAAAGTCAATGATAGGAAGGTCAATATTATAGAATAATATGTAATTTCATGCCTATTTTGAGATAATTCCCAATGGTAAGGTATTGAACTTTAATCTAGATTAGTAATAAAAAGTAAAAAATGATCTTCTAAAAGTCAATGATAGGAAGGTCAATATTATAGAATAATATGTAATTTCATGCATATGTTGAGATAATTCCCAATGGCAAGGTATTGAACTTTAATCTAGATTAGTAAATATCGACCCCCATGACAAATGAACTAGAATGTTGCAATGACTATGATTAGGATGATCATTAAATTAGGCTATTTGATTTGTGATGTCTATGAAAATTGACATCTCGAATAAAATGTTAAAATGGTTCTACGAATGCATTCCGTTGGACTTGGTCACTATGAACTTCACTAACTTTCCCTAGCTTTTTTCTACAAATGTTCAATAATATACTCTCCTCCAATTAATCATTAATTTGATCTCAATTCCTTGTAAAACCTATATAAACTAGGGATGTTAATGGGGGGAGTTAATGGGGAACTTTGTTATCCCCCCATTGTTATCAGAGACTTCATGAGTTGTGTAAACAATAGTCAAAACTTGATACAAGTCAAAAATTATTAAAGTTTAATCAAGTGTTGAAACAATTATCTTTCAATGCATGTAAAAATAATTACTAGAGGCTAGAATGAATCTCTAAATGCTTGAGTTCTAGCATATACATACTTTAGAAATAGACTAGATCCAGCTCTTATATCTGCAATATTACTTGAAAAATTAATTATATTATCCTTCATTTTCTGAAAGCATTAATGTGTGTTTATAAGATTTCTTGGAAGCCAACACACACCATGAAAGATGACCGTAAAATTAAGAGAGAAGCCCTAAAAAAATTAATAGTAGAGAAAACAAAAATGCTCAAAGGCGATAACCATTTCTAATCTATAAACCCTTAAGGTTGCCTACATATTAAATTCACCGAAACACACCTACTCTATTTATAAAATTACTTAAAATATTACCGTTAGATTCTAGTGATGGTAAAAATTGGTGCAAATTGTTTTGGGAAACTTAACAATACAATAATCAACTGAATAATGAATGAGCTTACAATCATAGACACAAAGTATTTAAAGAATAACACATAGATACACAATATTTTGGTTTGCGAAATGCTGATTTGGAGGAAAACCAATTGGAAGTGCAAATTTCCAAACTTTCTTATTTTATTATAGCCAAAGGTTTAGTACAAAGAGTATCACAATATGTACAAAAACACCATTATCAAGTGATCAATTAGATTTTTTTCTTCCAATCTAATCCTTCTCCTACATCTGAATGAACACTAACTCCGACCATTAATCCCTTATTCTCCGTTCACGCCGTATATTTGACATGCCTAGAGATGTTCTTTCATGCACTAAAGGAGTTCATTTTCCTAAAAATGAAAAAGAAAATATTGTTTTGATAACTACGGGAACTAGAAATTCACCATGAGTGAGACTATCATTTTTGTACATCGGAGATTTCAAATTTTCTTTGAAGGTTACACAACTTCCAATATTTATATACATTTGGTTGCATACATTTATGCCCTGGGTAAAGTGGCATTTTAACAACATTTCTAGGAAATTATCCTTTGGATCCCATTTGCAAACTAAAACATAATTTCAACTATTTGGGTGATGAATTTAAATCATTTTCCAAATCTCGTGGATTGTAAGAACTCTCTCTTGGAAGGATTTCAATACACATAAAATTTTAATGGGGGAGTAGATATGATGCAAGAAAGATTAAGGAGTCCAATGAAGGACACTCTTAGTCCATATAACCCAAAAAATCAACACAAACAATAAATTGAATTTTAATTTTGTGGAAGAACACCGAATGGAATAAAAATTATTTCATTAGATTCGGATGAGAAAATTACAACAATACATACCCTATATTATTTTTTTTGACATTAAAAAAAAATTTAGTCTACATGAGCCCCAAATGATATTTGCTCCAACATCTCTCTATCTCAATCTTATCAATCTTCTACTCTATTCTTTTCAGCTCTTTTTTTAATTTCAAGGGAAGAGGCGTGTTCACATACTTGCATCAATTCTCTCAACTAACTTCCTACCCATGTGATTATTAGATGTAATATAATCCTTAAATAAATGAAACATTCCCATTGTCCCATGAACACTTGTGGAAGAGGAATTAACTAACTCATTGAAAATGTGAAAATATAATTATAGTTGTAGATAAAATGAATACTATTTCAAAATATTAGAACATTTTGACATCTTCTAGTTACAATCCTTATGTTGTAAAGATATTTATAATAGAACAATTCACAAAACCTTTATTACCTATGACCATCCATGAAGATCACACATCATAGAAAAAGTATGATTAAAATATTCAATGCACAAGGTTGCATAAGGACTTTCAACCACACTATTTATCAATAACAAAATTATATGTAATTTGAACACTAACTCTAGAATATAAACATGTTAACTCATATATAATGTATAAAACTTCCCAAATTAGTGAAAAACTTAATAATGACCTTCAAAATAGATTTAAAAAAAAATTAATATTATTTCAAAATATTATGTGATTATCTTCCTACATTTTTACAATTGTGTACAAAAAAATTACATGTTAGTATATTTATGTGTCCAATAAATCATAAAAAATAAACTTTACAGACTTTACATGATCAAGAAGTTTCACACAACATCGTAAAATGCTTATTTCTACACTTCTATTTGGCTTTTGTTAGATTTATTATAAAATTGGATACTCTTGCATCAAATGTTACTAGTAATTAAAAACAATCATGATATCTTTCTCATGTATACTTCAAGACCTTTGCTATGGTATCATATATATAGTTAATTATAATATACTTACCATGCAACATCTTGAATTCTTTGGCCTTTCTATTTCACCAAATATTTTTCATGCTCTCTCTTGTGCATCATCCAATGTTCACTTATATCCATCATATTTTTTTCTTCCTTGGAGACCATTTTTTAGGATCTACTATCTCCAATCAACTTATTGACAATCTATGCATTTAACCTATCCATTTCTCTACCATTAAAAATAAGAGTGGAAGTCCATGTAACGTCCACTATTTCACACACAAATACAACACTGAAAAAAAACTCAGATAAATGTTTTTTTTACTTACTTTGAGTTTACATGACACAAAAATGGATCACAATGGCTACCACCAACTCACGATAGGATTGACCTAACATTGACCACCGAGGTACAATGAAATCTACGATGTCAACATGAAACTGTTCACTTCCCATTTCGACAGAACATCACATACAGGTCCAACCATAGAACATACTTCCATTTAGGGGCATCCCACGAGGAAAGTCTTGTTAAAGTTTCTTGTTTACTAAAACATCTCTTAATTCTTAACTTACGTTCTTATAAAAATTCATGTAATGATTCGCACAATTCTTTTCACAAGGGAGAACTTCTTTCTTTTCTACTATTGACTAAATAGCTTAAGGACAAGATTTATAAAATAAGATCATCAATTATATGTCAATAATTTTTTTAATTCATTGGATTTAAGAACATTTTCCATTTCTCACAAGGTTAATTAATCTTACTCAAGACATTAACACTTGTTCCACACCTCTATTGCACAGGTGATAAGCACAAGCTCCGATTGAGGGAAAGTACCGTTTAGGGTTTAGAACAATAATATTCCTTGTTTAAGGATCAAAATTTGATGTTACTTAAGAAAGATCATTATAAATCAAGGCAAGGGTTAACGTAACAGGTCAAAAAGAATTCAGCTTCAGGGTCTCATTGCTTGATTAAGCTTGACAAAGGAAGGCAATTTTACATTTCAAATGATTGACAGAGATTGAATGTTTTCTTAATAAATTTCCTCCCACTTATACAACCTTATTATCTTCCAAAAACTAGTCAATGATTACACTATAAGATCACTTAATACTTCACCATAAAAGGATAATGTTGATTAGTTTAGATTGGGGAAAAACAAGTAATTATATTTCATTACAAAAGATAGTTTCCTCTTTGATCATTCAAGGGATAAAATGTTATCAAGTAGATCACATCTACATTAATTTATTCATATATATAAATTTTAGTTTAAATTTTAAAAGGATTATCCAGCCCATTTTATAATGCTTATAAACACATTGTCACTATGTCTTAGAAAGATTTACAACTCAACATTTTATCTCAAGAGAAAAGTTTTCCATTACTCGTTTGTGAAAAATAACCAAGGATACATCAATTTTTTCCAACACGACTCACGACCCAAAGGGACAACCAACTCTATGGAACCATGAATAGGGATCAAGAGAGAATAACATTGTTTATACCACGCTGTACAATTATTAAAATTTCTAAAATACATTAAAATCACCTATAACCAAATGGTAATCAACCTTTGTATTTTCCAAAGTAACAAAATAAGCTAAGGTCTCAATAGTCACGAAAACATTAATCCACAATACATAATACTACGAAACTAGTTTTATTCTAAGTTCCCCACATAACCCAAACCATAATCTTACAACATAAAAGTATTCGTACAAAATAACTTCACAACCAATTTTGATGCAATATTCTACAAGTCATTCCCTCATTTACTTGCATAAGCCATCTGTAACACATTATTAACCTGCACTAGTTCACGAGAACTGAGCAAGATAAGGCTACACAACGCAACAATAAGCTAATATCTAACAAAATCAAGATAGGATAAAATATTCTATTCCAAGAAGTGGCTTGAAGCTCTAAATTCTAACAACCCCTTAAGATAATTAAAAATTTCTCCCCATGCCAATCTAAGAAGAAAGCCTTCTACTTTAGTTATGAGCATTGTCTCAAAGCAACAAAAATTAACCAATCATTTGAGAAGGGGCCAATGGCCTAATAAGTTAGAAACAACAGTCTAGTGTAACAGGATTTCCATCGAATAAACAATTAGGTTAAAATATTGAGAACTGATATTCAAACCAAATAATCTAAATTCATAAATAGGTACTAAAAGCACAAGTTGCGATACTCATTTTCAGAAATGACAAAAGAAAATAATAAATCCAGGAGGAAGCACAAATTTCAAGGTTAACATGAAAGGTCGAGTGTATTAAAATTTTAATCATGTAATCATATAAGTTATAAGATGGAAAAATTAATACACGACCACCACTCAACATTGTTTAACAAGGGGAAGAAGATAATACTAGTTTCGGCCATTGACTCCAAGGAATTTCACAATCATTTAAGAAGAGGCCACTACCCTTATAGGCTAGTAACGACAAGCGAGAGTAACAGAGAGTTCCGGCATACAAGTTAACATTTTAAACATCAAACCAAGTTTTGCCACACTAGGGGTTTCCAAACCTTCTCTATAAGTCTATAGTTTCATTTTAAAACAATGTGGATCACTACTTTCCATCACAATTCCTTTTAGAGTGCCCCTTGTTGACATATTCAAACCATTCAAAAGTAAAATAACATTTTTAAGTATCTCCAAAAGCCATTAATTTAACATCAACTTCAGCTATCAATCAACAATGCATCTATATATAAATACCCCCAACTATCCCTAGTGCTCTTAACCATTATATCATAAGTCAACAAGATATCAATGCACATATGCCATCCAAACATCAATTAAAATCAGCAAGATGAAAAATTATAAAAATTCCCCCAAGAGTCATCACGAGTAGAAATATGGCAAGGTAGTTATGAAAAAAAGTAATACTGTCCATAACACACACATGAAACTAAAAATATCGGTGATGAAAACCTTTGTTATGATTTAAGCTTCATAAGAGATGGTCAGAGTGCCCCTAAAGGAAGAACTTAAATATCTGGACCTACACCGATGATCATCAAGTAGTTGGGTAAGTGTCTAGGATTCTAATCAATTCTAAAGGAAAACCAAGGTGCACAAAGAATAAGTAATCAATTACCTTAGCCACGATACGCCCCTTCATACATAATAGCAACCGCAACAGTCAACTACACGTAAAGTTTTGTAGACCTGCGGGAATGATTGGATAACAAAGGGGCCACCTACCTAGCCCAATAAAGGAGAACAAGGAGGTCCAACAGACCTCAACAACCACACCTCACCTTGGTTGGGTAACACCAAAGGAAAACAAGTAACGTTACGAAAATTGTTGCCATAACTCGAAAGGATGACTAAGTGTCCATAAAACTATAGTCAACCCAGATTGGGTTCAACCTAGTGGTTGTTTACTAAAGTAAGGTTTTCATGACCAAAGTAATTTGTGCTCAAAATACCCATAAGAGGGAAGGTAAAGCTATACTAGATTTGGTTCCACTAATCCAATTTATTTAAGGAGTAGCAGAGAAGGGGGAAAAGGGGTATAAAGCTTAAAGATCAACACATATCACATACCCGGAAGATACATCCTTTGATAGAGTAACTACTTGCGTACCTATATCTAGAGTTACTGAAACAAGGACAACTTGATTATCTAGAAGGAAGAAAGAAAGAAAAACTAATCTACAGATAATAAGCTCGTATGAAGAGCAGGGGGTATAAAGTACATCAGTCTTATTTTCACAACTAAAAACTCTAGTAATAAACAACATGAAAAACTTTTTACTTAAACCCAAAAATGCAATTAATAATGTTAGGAGGTCGATCACTCAAGCATGAATGCACAACAGCCAGAGAAGAGGAATACATCTTTGTTGTCCATTTTAACACTGATAACTAGTATAGTTAAAACAAGAAAATATTTCAAGCGGAAAGGAGATCGTTCCCAGCAAGGCATACAAACCCACATCAAAAGTAGTAGAGACAAGCCAATTTTAGGGAAGGGAAGGTTCCATTTCATGATATTTTTAAATTTTAGCAATTGTAGCAATGGTAGAATTATCTTGTCTGTTTCTCTAGCTTCTACAAGTCACATGGACCCCGCACGGACCAGTAACAACAATCTTTAGGTTGAATCTCTGTCCACAAACATGATGGGTGTTAAGACCCCAATCACTCCCACGTTGGCACAGGAAGGGAGCTCTAAGATCCATGGACTGCATTAGAAAGAAATAACTGTGGCTTAAGGATTGTCATGACTGCAATATATATGCCAAAAAGGGTTTATCGAAAAGTCCTAAGAGACACGTGATAGCTAGGGGCAAAGCTAGAATCCACAACCTTGCAAACATCCTCCTAGCTTGCGTCAAAAGGGGATGGTTAGAGCAGGGTATGGACATCCAATGAAGCATAATGGAAAACCAAATTTTGCCAAATGCAAAAGTAGGTGCCTCCATAGCCATGTATGAAATGTGTGGAATCATCCACGAGGCAACATCAATTGACCAAAATGACTCAAAGCGCTGGGGGGTCTCAAGGTAGCAAAAAAAAATGCAGGATAAGCACAAATATTAAAGGTCTACTAAATGGCCTGCTCAAAATTACCTTACCAGAATATACACGTAGCCAAAAACAATAGAGCAAGGAATAGGAAAGGATGTAATGCCCCGTTCGGCGTGTACCCTAGTCCTTGTCGCAATGACACCTTTGTGTGTGAACTGTGTAATGTCCTGTGCGTTAACCTATCTAAAGAAGGATATCACATCAGTACGCCATTGCCGTATTCAATTTCGTTATTGCCTTGTGACCTTAGTTGACATTTATTGGTTTGACAATCTTACCTTGAGTTCTTTTGATCTTTGACATAGTGGCTTAGTTTCGAGTCTTTATTTTGTCTTCATGATTTCAATAATGTGGTTGCAGTTATGATTTGCTATCATATCTTGTGGTATCTTGTTGATATCATGTTAACTATATCTAAGGACTTCAATTTTTCCTAAGGTAAGACTTGACGTTTCTAATCAATATAACCTAGACCTTGACTTTGACATAAGCCACAACCTAGGCATTATATTAATCAAGACCCATGGAGTCAAGATCATTGTGAGATTTGACATGAAGCTATGTTTTGGAAAATAACGACTTCAATGTTAAAAGGAGATTTTTAAAAGGGTCACAGATCCGACTGTAAACATAATTTAAATTGGAATGTTAATGTCTTTTGACTTTGTTTCCTTGGTTGGCTGGAGGTGGGTGGCTTTAATAGCCACCTACCATTGCATTAAAAAAACCCCCATCCTTCTTGGCATGTTCAACTCCTTCTTGCTGGTGGCTGCACTTCCTCCTTCACTTATTATTTCTGATTTGCAAATCTTCTTGGTTTCTTGTTTGACTGCCTGCTTATCCTCTCGGACCGCGTGAGATTTTCCTTGGATAGACTGCGTGTTGAGTGGTTGAGAGGCATTTTTCCTGGTTGCGTGGGTAGAGAGCCCATCGAAACCTGTTCTGTCCAGGCATTTTTCTTCCTGTTTCCACCTTGGGCGCCTTCCCTGCTGCTCGCGTGGGTTCGATATGGCGGTTATAGATGAAGCTACAGGCTAGTGAAGAAGGCGTGTTACCTCCACTTTCATTGGGTGCTGCGAGGTGTGTTCTTGTCAGAGAGCCTCAGCAACAACTTGCAGCAGGAATTAGCCATGCAGCAGACAAGTTACAGTTTGGTTGAAGCCTTTTGAGCGCTTCCAACAAGCAGAATGTCCAGCTATGTTGTTAGCTGTTCAGTATAGAATGCATCCTCAAATTCGGGACTCTCCTTCAAAATATTTTTATCAAAATCGACTATGTGATAGTGAGAGTGTTACCAGGAGACCTGATGAAAATTATTGCAAAGATTCTCTATTGAGACCTTACTTGTTTTACGATGTAACTCATGGAAGAGAATCTCATAGGAGTGGATCTGTTTCATATCAGAATATTCATTAAGCACTATTTGCTTTGCGATTATATGAGCTTCTTCAATGAGTCACTAAGTTGGCAGGCATAAAGGTTTATGTTGGAATTATCACACCTTACAAGCTACAGCTGAAATGTTTACACCAATAGTTTGATGTTGTCCTCAAATCTGATGAAGGAAAAGGTTTATATATCATTACGATAGATGCCTTTCAGAGCCAGGAGCATGATGTAATCATTATGTCTTGTGTCCGAGCTTCAAATCATGGGGTTGGCTTTGTAGCTGATATTCGCCGCATGAATGTGGCACTAGCTAGAGCTCGCAGAGCACTTTGGGTTAAGGGCAAAGCAGCTGCATTGAAGCAATCTAGTGACTGGTCAGCCTTAATTGAGGATGCTAAGTCTAGGGACTGTTTTATGGATATGGAGTCTGTACCAAGAGATTTTTTTGGTTAATAAAGCCATCTTCTTTTGCTTCGTCTCAGACTAGGGCTGCTCCTAATATGAGAGCACCAAGGTTAGGAGGTCCAAATAAGAAACAATCAGATGCATATGGAGATGGTGGAGGTGTTTGGATGAATGACGAAGGATCAAGTTCAATTGCCAAAAATGGGGCCTACAAAATTTCTAGGGCTAATTTGGAGCGGTGTTTGGAGGATTTTGGATCTACTTCTGAGAAACCCAGGGATGCATGGCAACAATCTTTGGGAAGAGGAGATAGGGTGTCGCCAGAAGATCAGCGAGGGAATGATAATCGGGTGTCAATGCGACCCGACCGAACTATGGGCAGAGATGCACATTTTGGACTATACAATTGTTTTTATGAAGTCAAGAGCATGGCCGTTAACAGAGTTTGGACCTTCAGCAGGCTGAGGAAGAGAAGTTACGCAGGTTGTGTTGCTGTTGCCTGAGCCCTGGTCGACGTGCTTGTTGGATTGGAAGAATTCTAATCAGGCATGTTAAATCTACTCCTTGTAATAGTTTTCTACCTTCTTTCAGTATCTTGAAATGAATATTCTTTCCTCTTGAATGGCACCTAGACAAAATGTTTTCGTGGTTGTTTATATCGCTGCCTGATTGTGTTGGTTGTTCCTTTAAATCTCGTTCCAATTTCGCTGGTTTTTCTTGGAATGTTCTTTTCCTCTCTTATAGTTTACTCTATTTCATATTTGTCTAAATGGGCTACTGCAATATTGAGTGATGCAGTCTAGTTCGTAGGGAAGGAAACATTATAGAGTTTCATTTGCTTATATGACTCTCTTTTAAAAGAATTCTGTGATGGTATTTATAATTGCAGGCTTACTATATGGAAGGTTAAGCCTTCATATCTCTATTTGGGATGAATAAATATGTATTTCCTGTTTAGGGCTCTCCTTTTTTGCTAAAAGGTACATTAATAGTGACATTGTGTTCTAAAACTTGTTTAAGCCTGTGGGCATTCCTTACTTTTTGTTTAATTAGAAAATGGCATTAGGGTTTTGCTTTAGAACTGTACATGGTTGACTTTTGTACCCAGTTCTAGAGGATGAATAACCTGACATCTATTTTGGCCTCTACGTGTTGAGAGAATTACTATACCTACTTACTGGCTCAAACTCTTGTTTGATTAAAGTAAGGGGGAAACATTGTAAGTTTAATTGAATGAAATCTCTACAATTTTTATTAAGGGTCGCGAGCAAGCTATTAATAGTTGGACTAAAACAAAATTTGTAGGTGAATCCATGGTATTGGACTCGTGAACTCGTTTCCTGTTAGATGACAGCTGATTACAGTGATAATATAATAGGTGGCTATTATATTCATCTGTTTGATTATTTGCTAGACATTTCCTTGATAAGCCCACATGGATCGGGTAAAATTTCCATCTTCTATACCATTGGAAAGGAGCTCATAGAACTTCTAGGCTTGACTGCACTGCATAACCTTCCTGATGGATATGTGTGTTGGTTCTTTTTTTTGTGCTTGCACTCGTGGTAAGGCCTTTTGAGTCTAGGACATCGCTGGTGTATTACCCACCGTGTATCAAATCCCTTTGTTTTCGAACTCGAATATCTTATTCTTCGAACTTGGTTACTAAAATTCCCATTTTGTGGCTTTGTTAAGGAAATAAATTTTTATTTTTATTTTAAAATACTTATTGACATTGTCGGAAATATATAAAAATTATTAACGACTTTTGGGTTTAGCCTTCCCTTATATTATGTAGAGAAGTTGACGATTAGGATAAGGTTTGTTGGTAGAATAATGGCCCTTTTTGTGTCTCATTTGTACGCTTTTTGAAGAGTGGATTTGTTTTGTTAACTAGTCCTACGTTTTAGAAATCCTATAATAAGGTAGTGGTAAAACTCCTTGGTTAAAACTGAAACTATAGTTGTTTTTCTTTTAAGGGCGTCGAACCCTTATTACTATGAAGCCTCCCCCTGGGAGATTTGGATAATGTCGTTTTGTTTCGCGCCTACAATCATAATTAGTATGTTTTTTCTTCTCTTGGACCTCTTTAGATGGATGGATTGAGTATTGGATTCCAATCACGTAATCCATAGGATTACATGAAGGAAATATCAACACTCTTGAATTTCTTGTTCCTAACCCATAAGGTCTTGCCTTGATTTATGTGATTTTGTTCTTACTGGTATTTTGACTTTCTCCTTGTTGGATGGTTTAGATTTCTTTCTCATGCGAATAATTTTGGAGTTGTGGGTTGTGTTTTAATCCATTTTTGAATTAGAACATTCCTTTCTTGATATTGTTAAATGTTAGCTTACTGTTGCAATGTGTAGCCTTAACATGCTCATTTCTCACGAACTGATTCTAGCTAGTATTTGTGCAGATGGATTACGCGAGTAGATTAAAGGAAAGAGTTGTAAAGGTTTCATCAGTGCAATTTATGAAGTTCCTTGTAAAAATGTCCAATGTGAGGTAAATTTTGTAATAGTGCTTGCAAAGGAGTTTAGAAGACTTCTTGCCTTGGGTTGTTCAGAAATTTCGTGATGATGTTGTCTTGTCCATTTGTAGGTAAACTGGTAACTTACCTTTGTGAGAAATGGTATTCAATCTTTACATTGATATGAGTATTGTAAAACTTTGATCTTGAGAATAAATTGTCAAGTTAAATCTTTCTAAGACTGAGTGACAATATATTATAAGTAAAGTAAAATGGGTTGGTTAACCCTTAAAGAAGCTAAACAAAAATAATAATTTTATATTCAACAAATAAATGTAGAGGTGATCTATTTGAAATCAAATAATTCCATGAGTGATCAAAATGAAACCATCCTTTGTGAAGTAAAATTTTTATAACTTGATATCCCTAGCTACACTAGCGAACATTATCCTTTTTATGGTGAATTCTTAGAATGATCCTAAGGTGAAACAAATTGTTAGTTGATATAAGATAATAAGATTTAATAAGTAGGAGGAATCGGTTTCAAAACCACGCAATCTGTCTCTCAACCAATTGAAAGGTAAATTGTTTTCTTTTGTAAAAATCATCCAGTGAAGCCTAAGCAAAATAATTAATAATTTTCGATAAATCCTCAAGCTTCAATAAAAACCGGGTTAATAACTAATGAGGTCATAAAGATGAATTCAACTTGACCTTCTTCCTCTAACCAGTTTTTTTTTAGGTGCTTGGTAATCTTTCTCTTGAGTATGTTGGAAGCGAATCCATATTGTAATAAGGTTATGAGCGAGTTTTAGTAGCATAAGTGAGGATATATGGCCTTGTGGAATTAAATTACCTCCTTTATTAAATAATTGAATTAAACAAATAAATGTCATAATAGAGAAGATTTAAAGTTAATTACTCAGTGAAAAAGGAATAAACTTAGCTTGGTAAGATGAATTGTATGAATCATATCTTGAGTCTCCTTGAAAACATAAGCTAAGAATTGCAAGATGTCTTATTAAAATAAATAACCCTCAAGAATATCTCATTGTGGTTGGCCCTAACTGTAAGTGTGTTTTGTGGTTGGAATTCTATGTTGTTGTAATGCCCTGTTCGGCATCGACCTTTGCTGTTACGTCCTTGTCCTTTTTGCGTGTCATGTGTATACTTTCAAATTTTACATGCATGTTTGCCAGGACACTTGCAAATACAACATGTGACGAAAATCCCGTCTCCATTATGGTTTTTGATGGATGCCCATAGGCTGTTCCAAACATCCCATTTTGGAACGAAATTTGCTCCTTGTGGCGTCTTTTCTTTGCACCTACCAATATTGGTCATTTATTGGACTTGGATAACAATGTAGACAACATGCTTTATCTCCTTCTTGGCGTGGAGGGTGGAGTTAGTAAAGTCTAGGCATGTTGGTCTTTCCTTTGGTTTGAATGCCAAGTGGGGGGGGGCAGTTGGCCGCCTGTCTCTTCCAGCAACTTTTCAACTACTTCAGACCTGTATTTTTTTATGACCTGCTCTACTTTCTTTGACTTCCTCATGCCTTTGTCTGCGGTGTCTTGGGGGAAGGAAACCCCAGTTTTGGAGAGTTTTAACTCACTGTAAAAGACTCTATTTTTTGCGTTCAGATTGTAGGGAATATGGCGGTCATGTTTTCGGCAGCGTCGCTGAGATCTCTTCATGCTGCCAACTCTGTACGTGATTTGTACACTTTTAATCTCAACAACAACGTAAATTCCTGCAAAATCATCTCCTACCGGTTAACCCTCCGCCATTTGAGAGGGAATGAATGCAAACTCAACTTGCTAGTGGTGAATGCGGCTACTGCATCAGGACATACATTTCAAGCTAATGAAGAAAACCACAACGACAACAAAGAGCGCCGCCATTTCAAAACACAGTTCAGGTTGAAGGTCTCTTAGAGACTATAAAGTGGGACGAGAAAGGCTTGGTCATGGCAATCACTCAACATATTGATACAGGAGCTATTCTGATGCAAGGTTTTGCAAATAGGGAAGCTATTTCCAAAACATTGATATCTCGTAAAGCCACATTCTACAGTCGGTCCAGGTCATCGCTGTGGACTAAAGGAGAGACTTCTGCTAACTTTATAAATGTGTCCGATGTTTTTTTGGATTACGACCATGATTCGATAATATACCTCGGGAAGCCTGATGGAACAACGTGTCACACAGGCATGGAGACCTGTTATTTTACTGCAGCGTCTGATTTTGTCAAAAACTCGCATGTCGAAGTAAAAAGACTGCCTCTTACATCACTCTATTCCTTAGAGGCTACTATTTCTCAACGAAAATCAGATGCAGCAGTCATGACTGGTAGGAAACCTTTAAGGACAAAGAAGTTGTTGGATGATTAAAAGCTACTTTGCTCTAAAATACGGTATGCTTCCTTCCTCTCTTTATATGGGCAAGCTCGTTTAAGTTTGATTTGATATTTGATATTATTTTTTTGCATGTTTGCTATAGTTATCTTATAATGGTATTAAAACAATATGAATCGAGTAACTAATCCTATGAGGAGCACCCACTGTTGGATCCTTTTATATAAAGGCTGATGATAAGTAGAGGTCTCAAGGTGCTTGAGCACCCAGGGTCTTGTTTCTGCACACATGTATTGATTATGTTGGCAGCTCACTTAGAATTATTGTTTAAGTGTGACTTAATGGGGTTTGAACTTTGAGAAAACTTTGGCAATGACAGCAGCAAACCGTTGGCTATTTCCCAGACAACGTCTTCTAGTGGCACCTCTGCGTATATAGAAAGCATTCCATCTACTCCATTTGCTTCCAGTTGGATCACTTGGTGGGAGGTAGCGATTCAATGCACCACCCATTTCCTCCACCATTTCAAAAAGTAGGTGGCTCGAGTTCATAAACGTGTTGCCTCAACTCTGATCAAAGAATTCAGAAGGCTCTCATTGTTTCTCAAGTCTAATCCTTTCGACATTCCACTCTAAATACAGGTTGTTGAAACCAGACACAAGCTCATGCTCATCGAATCTCATTCAACCCATGGTGTGCAGATCTAATCGAGGCTTTATTGACTTAAGGTAGGAGACAGCCTTAAAATACTTCTTCAAATCCCTCTAAGTGAAGAATGCTCATCAATAGATCACAACTATCCATGATTCACATCAACAATTCATGGAGTTACTAGAGATTTCAAGTGCCTTTTTCGAGCATTATCGTCTAGTCTTTCAAGCTCAAGAGGTTACTAATGAGTGATTTTTTGATTTGGAGTAATGTATCGATGTGGTATCGAATAAGCTCTCTCTTAAAGAGTGGGACCATTGCAATGTTCCTCTTTCTTTGGAAGAACTCTATGTTGCCTTGTTGTGCTTATTTGATGACAAATATCCAGGACTCAATGGTTTCATGTGTGAATTTTATGAAGGAACCTGGTCTTTTGTTGGATCTGATTTTCTTTGTGTCTACAATGAAGCTCTCCAATTCAATTCTCTTGGGAGTTTCATCAATCAAGGCAACATGAAATTCATTCCTAAACTTGGAGATCCTAAGTAGATAACAAATTAGCATCCTATCACCCTACTAAATGTTTCTTATAAAATTATTGCTAAGGCTCTACCTCTTCGTATACTTGTCACAATTTTTGGCATTTTGCAAAGCAATGCTATTACCATGAGCAATTCAAGTACAACAACATGTATTATACCTTCAGAGAGAAAGATAAGAAGACATCTAATATGAAGATGAGTCCTAGAAATAAGACTAAGTCAGCAATGGTTAAAACAACTTGTAATAATAAGAAAGCTAAATGGATATGCAAGGTCAAGGAAGCAAACCCAAGAGTTGAGGAAGCAAAGAAGGATAAGAAAATAGTGTGGGCATATAATGCAATCTCAAGCAAGACATCAAGAGTTGATGATCAAGCCAAGAAGAGTGAAAGAAAGCTAAGATCTAGTCACGAAGAATACTCAATCATAGTCAAAAGAAGACAAGGAAATGAAACACACCATATATGTTTGACAAGCAGTGAAGTCTTAAGAAATGAAGGTAGAACATCTAACAATGCATCAAAGAAGATAGACAAGGCTTCACAGGAAAGAGAAGGAGAGAGTGAGTCATCAATTCTTTTTGATGACTTCATATTGTTCTAAGGTAACCTCACAAGGTGGTGTTCCTTCTCTAGGCTTCTAGAAGGCATATATCAGTTGAAAGAAGCAAGATAGGATTATGAGGTAAAGAAATCATCAATAGGTGTTGATGGAAGACTATCCATGTTGCAAATTGAATGAGTAGTAAAAGGTATGGTTACTTACTTTCTTATAGTTTTCTTGAGCATATACCATTTATGTGAAATACTTTGAAGATCATGTGTATTTGTCTAAATAATGGAAATAGTCTTCACATGTGTCATTTGGTCTATCAAGAATGCTTCCATCAAATTCAAGCCAATTCAGTCATATCTGATTTGTCATCAAGATTTGAGGCTTTAAATGAGTCAAGAAAAGATGTATATGTCTGCCACCAAAGTGTTGTATTTCAAGTAGGAGTCCTAGGTTGAGATCTAGTGTGTAACAGTTGTCCGTGTTCAAGAAATATGTTGTGTGCCAAACTAGAAAAATCAATATGTATCCTAATCAAGGCTGATAGATGTCAATGGTATGATGTGTCCTTGAAATTTGTATTCTCTAGCCTAATCCTTTAAAGTCTGTCTAAAGTCATTTATGGTCTTTTCAAAATGTCTTAGTCTAGTCAACCCTTGAGTAAGGTCCTTGTTGACAAAAACAAGCTCACACTTATTTTTGGTCAACTAACACCATTTTCCCTCTCTTTTGTGCTTCAATCTGAATTTTCATATATTTTAAGCACTTAACATCCCCTATAGGCATTTCCATTGGATAGGAAATTTCTTCCCCTTTCCAGAAATATAAAGAAGTCCTTCTAAATCCTCATATTTTGCAAATTAGGGGCCGGCGGGCCTTGGAAGGATTTTTTGCCAAAAGCGGGTCGGCGGGCTTGGGGAAGAATTTTCGCCAAAGGGGAAGATAACGGACCAGCAGGGCCAGGGAAATATCTTGGCACTCTGCACTTTTACAAAAATTTTAATTTACAAATGTGGGTCCGCAAGCTCAGGGATGATTTATTTTTCTAAGTGAATATGTGGGGCTGTAGAGGAAATTTTGCCCAAGTATAAATTTGGGCCGACGGGTCTGCGGGGCATTTTGGAACTTTTACAACTTTTCGCAAAAGGGCACAATTTACAATTACGGGCCCGCGAGCCCGTGGAGGATCTTTGTGCAAAATGAAGAAAAATGCCTAAGGCCCGTACAGGGACACGTGGGCATGTTTCAAGTCAAAGCAGGAAGGCGGGTCGCTAGAGGTAATTTAAATTTTTGGCTTCTATTTTGAAAAGACGTAAATTATAAAAGTAAGCCATGCCTTCGCCGATGCCTAGAGAAGCCATGTGTCAAGCCTTTATTAGCTGCAGGGAAGCGGGCCGTTAGGGAAACTTTGGAAATGTTGCAACTTTTACAAATTATGCAGTTTGCAAGCACGGGCCCGCAAGCCCGAGGAGGTTTGTTCGCCAAATGCAAAATGTGAAGTTGCAGGCTTGTGGGTCTGTGGGGAACTTTTGCAATTCTTGTGCAAAAAGTGCAATTTTAATTTTTGGCCCGCGAAGGATTTTGGGCAAAGTGAATTTTGGGCCTGCGGGGCCATTGGAGGGTTTTTTATAATTTTGCATTTTTCGTAAAAGGTGCCAAAGTGAATTTTGGGCCTGTGGATCCGTTTTACAAAACTGGTTTTTTGCAATTTTTGTATGAATTCAATTCAAATATTCAAATGAGCATATCTTTCGATCCAGTGCTCAAAAATCAACAAATTTGGTACCATTGGAAAGGTATCAACCTCCTTTACGCCATGGAAGCATAAATTATTATTTTCAGCAGGTTTTGGTTGGTGAAAAATAGGAAAACATCTTTCATGCCATTAATGTATAATCCGATTGCTTCAACTACCCATATTTGATTTGATCCGACATTCTTCCTTCTCCAACACGCCAAACATATATGTGGAACCAAAATTGACAGATTGTAGGTGGATTTATAAGGGCATTGATGGTTGGTGGTTGAGCTTTCAGGGCAAGATTCATTTTTCCTTCTTTCTCTCTAGTTTTCATCGTTCTATAGATTGTAAACACTTCTCATTTGAGAAGGGGAGATATTCTAGGCATGGGGAAACTTTGTCAAATTTGTTTCCCAACTCCATTTTAGTTGTAAGCCTTCTTCCATGCCTGAGAAGTGGATTTGTGCCTCTGAGTAGAAATGTAATGGTTTGTACACCCTTCTAGAGCAATAAACTCATGTTTTTGTGGTGTTCTTCAACCCTTTCTCATGTTTTTCTATTTCTTTGTGCCTCTCCCTTTCAGATCTATTGTTTGTGCATGTATTTCATGTTTGCAGGTGTAAGATGTCATGTTTCATGGAGTTTTGATGGTGAATTAGGATCTAGGTTTGTATCACTTATGTCTGGCCTCCCTCATCTCCTATTTTCCCTTGTTTCATCCTCCCTCAACAGAGTATCTCACCTCCTTCCTTCTCTGGTGTGTCACCACTTTAGTGTAGGCTCTCTTTCACTCTCTCTTTCTCTCTGGTTCCTTAGAATGGTCAGATTATGATAGATTAGTTTTGCCTACATTAGAGTAGATTGTGGCAGGTAGTTTAGGAACAAGAACCAACTTTCTCTGGAGGTCCATATCAATTTTTGCAATTCCCACAGCTTGAGATATTGTCCAATGTTATGCAGATCACACCGAATGTCCCACAGAAAACCAAGCCATTCAGGGGTGTTGTGATTTTACACTAACAATTTTGGCATGCCCAGTGGGACAGGTTTGAAGCACCTTACCACTTCATTTCATCAATTTGATGTGTTCTTAGTGAGATTCAGCCTTTGGAGGCACATGCAAAGCACATCTGGCAACTCCATCTAGTCAACAACCCAATCTTTAAAGTTACAAACCTTTTCCATCCATTTCCTCCAATCTTCATTCATATTTCTTTCCACATCTTTCATATCCTACCATTCATGAAGTTCTGCAATCATGACTTCATTTCCATCTTGGAATTCACACTTACAGTAATAGTGCTATTCAGATCCATCTCTAGGTTACTTTAACGCACCTCTAGAAAGGTTTCACAATGAAAATCAGCACTATGGATATCCAGGTGAGCCAGATTCAAATCAGTTTGGTCATTTTCCAAACTATACAGTTAGTATAGAGCATGGATATAAAGATTTTGGAGGTAGTTCCACACCTAAAGAAGCTAATTTGTACATGGAAACTCTGAGAATGGAGGCTCACATGGTACAATCAAGGGCCTCAACTTAGATGAAAGCGTTCAGAATTGGCTTGTTGGTGAGGAAATTTATCGGGTGAACAACTTTGTGAATTCATTGCCAATGCTCTAAGATTCTAAGTCCCTCTACGTAATTGGTGTAGCTGTCGTATATGCATGCGCGAAAAAATGTGGATTTTGGTTGTGGCCTTTCGACCGGGGATCCAACATGGGTGCTCAACTAACCCTGCGGAAAATGCTTGTAGTTATCTACAAGGGGGGAATTTGCTATGAAGGTGGGAAATGGAGTGAGAAAAGAGGTAGGAGAACTAATGTTGGAGGTAGAAAATCAAATTCCTGCACACACTAGTTAGAAAATTCATCACATGCACTAAATTTAGAGGAAACAACCCTATAAATGGCAACAAGACCGAATAGAATTTAATGACCACAAAGTACCATGAAACCCCTCAGTCAAAGAAAGCTAAAAACTCCTTCTTCATGTATTGAAGCTTAAACATAAGTTGTACATAGTGGATAAATGGAGGGAATTGAGAAAATAGGGGGGGAATGGAAGAAAATGGCTATATCCTTTGTTCTCTTAAAGCACAATATACTCTTGAGTTTACAAGATCAATCACCCACCTGTACAATGGCGTGAAGAAGCCATTAAATCTCCTCCCAGAAATGGTTACAACTGCTTCTTTGTTAGCAAGAAATGGTTTACAATTTATTTTCAATCATTTGCATCCGTTCAAATTCTTGATTCGCGAAGAAATGCCAATGGTGGAAAAGCTAAACTTTTCATAATGTAGCCATTACGCTTGTTTTGTAACTTTGAATTTGAATCGTTCATCTTGCCTTTGAAACTTTGAATCAGAGTTGTACATGTGGTAGAAATTTACTGGAGCGAGCGCAAAGGATTCCTTTTGCATTTTGTGACTTTATAGAGATTTGGCATTTTGGAACATTTTTGCCCACTCACCTGCTTTTGATATAAGCCTGACAGTGGCTTCACTCAATTGGCGAAGGATTCGTGGGTCACTTTTATAATTTTACCTTTTTTCAATGTGGGATCAAAAACACAAATTGCTCTGCAGGCCTACCTTCATGCTTTGACCTTCGATGTGGGCTTAATATTTGAATTTCTCCCTTATAGCATGATCAGGGATGCGGATCACTTTTTAACTTTTCGCCTTTTTTACAAAGAGGCTCAAAAACACAAATTTCTCTGCTGACCCACTTCCAATTAGATATGTCCACGTACTCATGGATGATGGAGCCAAAATTTGACGGGGAAGAAAATGCCCATCATTCCTGACTGTGGAAAAAATGCAGAGAAGAAGAAAACTCCACCATTTCGGGCCTGATTTTCAAATTTCTTTTGCGAGCCAAGGAATTGAAAACAATACAAGGTTTTATGATCCATGGCCATAGAAAGATTGACAATTTCATTCAAATAAGGACAACAATAAAATTTTCACACGTCTAGATAGGAAAACGGAAAATTTATCAAAATGTGTAGACTTGAGAGTTTAGACAACTTCAAAGCATGAATTTCTCTATCTTTTCAGAATTCCAACTTTACTTGAACACTTCTGGAGGGTGTGAGCTCAAAATTTTTGAATTTGACTTAGAAAATGAGGGGGGGATTTTGAGGGTGACAACAGCTGGCTCTAGCTTGGGGACAATACATGGACTGAGCATAGTGAAGACATGTCATGGGAATCCAGAATCTCAATCTCTAGACCCTATAATTTGTTGACCAGTGCCTTATCCATTGGGCCTTGAAGATTCATATACAACTTTGAGAAAGAAAGATCATAAGAAGGTAATACACAAACACACAAATAGGAAGGAAACACATAACATGCAACAGAAGGGGAAACAAAACCACACAATGGAAAGAGAAACACACCTATGGTACAAGGCGGGGGACAACCCGCTTTCACTGATGATACAATTTCAGGTATTTCCCACTCCGAGGCAATTCCAAAGATTTTCCATCCAAATATGAGAGAAGATAAGCATTCTTGCCACAAGTTTCATGAATTTGGAATGGGCCGAGACACAATGAATCAAACTTTATGTGGCTGCGTTTTGGTTCTCTTCTCTTGTCCCATAGCAGGATGAAGTCTCCAGATTTGAATTATCTTGCCTTTCCCTTCTTATCAAAAAAATTATTTACTTTCAATTGGTGCTCCTTAATGCAATCCACCACTTGGAGTCTATTTTCTTCTAGCTTCTCAAGAAAGAGGATCCTCTTGTCAATGGAATCCTTGTACTAACCATCTTCTATTTCCTATAACAGCTTGAGATATGGCATCTCGATCATGAGAGGGATTTATCCTTCGACTCCATACAATATTTTGAATGGTGACATACCTATTGCCTTCTTGGGAGTGATCCTATCCACCCACAATGTGTCATACAACCTTTTGTGCCAATTCCTTTGATTCTCATCTACAAACTTGCGGACAATGGTCACAATGTTCTTGTTTTTTGATTCAGCCTGTCCGTTTCCTTATGGATAGTAGTCAGAAGAATGAGTTAGGAAGATTACGTAGCTAAAGAAAAACTGCAGTTAGCTCTTTTGAAGAGAAATAGGTAGCATTATCTGCTATAATATTTTTGTGGCACTCTGAAACAAACTATGATATTATCCTTGATGAAGTTTCATACTATTTCAGTGCTCTGGCTTGTTTGGCCAGAATGGATTCCACCCATTTGGTTTAGTAGTGTGTTGTTGTGAGTACATAGGTGCTGCGCCTATGCTTGATTGAGGGTTCAGAACATCAATGAAGTCCAACCCCCACTAATGAAATGGTTCTTCAATAACCACAGGCCTGAGTGGTAATGCAGTGAGTTGTGGTCTTCCAACGAAATGTTGGCATGCTTTGCATTTAGAAACCCAATCTCGAGTGTTTGCAAAGGATGGTGGGCCAATAATACCTTCCTTGGAGGATCTTGTGTGTAGTGAACAATTGCTAAAAAAATGTCCACCACATTCTTGGTCATGGTATGCTTCAAACAACGTTTTCTTGTTTCTCTTTATCTACGCACTTGAGGAAACAACCATCCAGGGCTCTTTTGCAAAGTGCATGATTCCAAATTACAAATTTAGCTTCCTTCAACTGTGAGTTTTCTCCTTTACTTATAATCAAGATGAGGAGGGCATTCTCCATAAGTCAGGTAATATGTAGTATCAGCATACCACTCATTAGTAGTGGTGACAAAGAGAACCTATGGGTTATCTTCTGAAACAAGTTGAGAAAGCATAGTTTTCTTTTGCCATATTGAACTTTGAGTGTTTCATCTTCGGACAATCAACTTGCACAATCCATTTCCCCTTACCATAGCTTGGAGGGTTGAATCTCGAAGTCATATTCTTGAGTCTTTGCAATCTAATTTCCGATCTTTTAGCTCTGGGATCTTATTGTGTCAAGATGGATTTGATTGCACTGCTGTGGACCATCACCACCATATGGGAATTGAGGATGTAAAACTTGAAGTTTTCTTATAGCCTTGACCACTACAAAGGCATGCTTCTCCAATTGGTTGTATTTTAGCTCATGCTTTTACAAATGACAACTCATGAAAGCAATAGGTGCTTCCAATCCTTCATCATTTTTATGAATGAGAATGAAAGAGAGTGTATATTCTGATGCATAAAAATACATTATGAATTCTTTGTGAAAATTTGGAGATACAAGGGTCAGATTCTTGGTGAATGGATTTCTTGATCTCTTTGAATGTTGTCATTCCCTTCATTATTACATTTGAAGTTTGCTTGTGGTTTCATCATGGAAGTGATGTGCTTTTTCAACTTAGCAAACTCAAGCACAAAATGACGAAGAAACTTCACCTTTCCGAAGAATGAATGAACTCCTTTCTTGCTTGTGGATAGGGCTAATGCTTGAATGGATCTAACCCTCTTAGGATAAATGTGTGCTCCATGTTTTTTCACAACATGCCCCAATAACTTGCCTTCTATGACTCCAAAAATGCACTTTTTTGGATTTAGTGATATGCCATGTTTCCTACACCTTGCAGGTACTTATTTCAAGTGATAGATATGATATCCCCTCTTGTTTGAAAATACTGTGAGATCATCAAGATATATGACAATGTAATGATTTAAATCTTTTAAGGCCAAATCCCTCGTCCTTTACAATGTAGCTCATGCATTAATTAGGCCAAAAGGCATTCTGTTGTAGGAAAAAGTGCCCTAAGGTGTTGTAGAGGCTTGTCTTAGTGTGGTTCTTCTCTACCACTTTGATTTGATTACATCCTGAGAATTCATCAAGCAATGAAAGCATTTTAGATCTAGTGACTGCTTGTAGGATATGGTCCATAATAGGAAGATGATAATTGTCTTTTAGTGATGCCTGGTTCAGGTTGTGAAAATCTACACATATCCTATAGGGTAAGTAAATTTCAATGGGGTATCCTTGGGGAGGCCAAAAGGCATTCTGTTGTAGGAAAAAGTTCCCTAAGGTGTTGTAGAGGATGTATTAGTGTGGTTATTCTCTACCACTTTGATTTGATTACATCCTAAGAATTCATCAAGCAATGAAAGCATTTCAGATCCAGTGACTACTTGTAGGATATGGTCCATGATAGGAAGATGATAATTGTCTTTTAGTGATGCCTGGTTCAGGTTGTGAAAATCACCATTCTTCTTCCGTACTAGCACAATTTTAGCCACCCACGTTGAATGGTGGATGGGAAAAATGATCCTTGTATTAAGCATCTTCATTACCTCCTCCATGATGGTATCAGCAATCTTTTGGTTGTACGGCCTTTGTTTCTGTCCTGAAGGGATTAACACCTTGCTTCAAAGGAATTGAGATGATGCATTTCCTTTGGTTGGAAGGATTTTAGTTCATCATAAGAGTAGGCCAAGACATCTGAGTATTTATTTAGTAATGAAACAAACCTTATTTTTACTTCAGGTGAGCAACATTTTCCAATATTGACTATTCTTGGCTCTTCTGGGCTACTAATGGTCTTCTTTATCAAAATCAGCTGGGCACTGAGAAGATTGCTTTTATTTCTCTTGAATGAATCTGTCATGTTTTTCAAAGAGGTCTTCTAAAGAGACTAGGCCTTTGGGAATTTTATCCCCTTTCAATTTGATTACTCCCTCATCATCAATCCCTTCAATTCCTTTTTTCTCTTCTTTGGGGCCTGCTTCTCAGTTGTGGATTTTCACCTCCTTCAAAGAAGATATTATTGAAATTATCCCTTTTCTCTAAAAATGCTAGAATTTGGTTATCATCATTGAAGACTTGCCAATGATTTGCATTGTCTGGAAAACGAGGCCTAAATACCATTTCAATAGTCACTTTGTATTTACCTAATAGAAGGATGAGGTGTCAATAGGGAAGTTGACACTACAATAGAATCAGCCTTTTAATTTTGTTCCCTTGGAATAGCTTCAATGGAAAATACATCAAAAGATTCAATGCAGTCCCACACTCTGTTTCTATAATGCCAGAGTCTTGGATTCTTCACCTGATATTTCTAGTGAGACTTTCTTTACTACAACTTCTACATCACCTCATCATCTCAATTTCTCGATTCCCATGTCCTCTGCTGCACTCATGCTTAAGAGTGGTGCTTCATACTCCGCAGTGTTATTTGTATTATCAAATTGTAGCTTGTTGGAAAATGGGTACAACTCATTAGAGGGACAGTACAATACTACACCAGCTCCTCGAGCCTGCTCTGAGAATTACTACCATCAAATTCCATTGTCAAAATTTGATCTTCCTCTTCCTCCATGAGAAGTGGCAAGTTCTCCTTTTTTCTTGATGTGAGGAATTAGTTTCCTATCCCACAATCTTGAAAGAGAATGTTTGCTTTTGGATCATCAAACTTTCTTACTGTGAACTTCATCTTTCTTACTGGTAGTACAACTTATTCATATCACATTTTACTGGGATAGTTGTAGATGACCAATCCATTTTTATCTCTCCACCTCAGGTCTCTTCAAAAACTCCTACTCAACAACCATACCAAAGGATGCTAGGATGTCTACTAATAATATGGTTAGGAACACCTTCTTGTCTAGAAAATCAGCTAGTACTACTTGTGCAGTGTGCATCTTTGATTCTTCCTACCAATGGCACTTGTTTGGATTCCATTGAGTAGTAGGTGCCATTTACCCGAGGTCAAGGTGAGGCCTAGAGAATTTGTAACTTTGGCTGGTGTCACAGTGTTTGAGGCTCTAGAGTCTATGCTAAAATTATTTAGTTGGAAGCCTTTAATGAGGAGTGACCGGTAGAAAGGTTCAACCCTTTTGGTTTTGGAGGCACTGAGGGATAACAAGTATTGGAAAGGTGGTGTGGATGGTGTGGGAAGTAATCCTTTATAATTAGGACTTGAGGATATAGGGTTACCACCACGAACTGTCATTAATGAACTTCTCAAACTGGGCAGGGGGTGTTTGTAGGTATTATATTTCTGAGAGCTGGACTTTGGTTTTTGCTTGCATGTTCCAGAAATTTAAATGGGGTTATGGTGAACAAGGAAGAGGTTCCATAGAAATGGAGGAATATTTAAAAGGTAGAGGCTTTGCTACTTTGGGTGTTGAATTCTCCTTTTCAGGTGTATCTTTTGATTGAACCTTAGATGTCTTTATGCAGGAACAACATTTAAAGGAGCATTGTTCTTAGCAACTTTTGAGCTGGGAGAAGAGTTAGATGCCTTACTTGGCAAAGTATCATGCTCCCTGACAACCATTGAGTCTTGGTATTTCTTTAGCCATGACTCCATAGAAGGTGGTAATGGTGATCCTCTGAACTGATGATTTTATTTTGTGTGACCTCTGGAGGAGAATTTTCTTTATTCTTCTTATCCTTTACTGCAATTGTTGAGGATGAAGCACCTTTCCTAGGTTGTGCACAAGTAAAAAAAACACATGAGAAACTTGGAGATTCTTCATCATCCTCATCTTCATCATCAACGTACTCAATTAGGCCATTTTGCATATCAACTTCCTTGACCTCAAGATAGTTTTCATAGTCTTCCATATTTTCTTCTTCAGTTTCATCAATTTCTACTTCCTCTTCTGGCTCTTTGGTGTCACAAATGGCATTGACTGGTGGTGCTTCAAGAGAAAGCTGAAGAGGAGGTGGAGTAATCCTTTGCCTATCCAGAGGGTTTTGTCTCCTTAAAGCATTCCACATTATGATCTAAGATAACTACTTCTTCAAGGCAACCAAGTCATTTTCCATTTTTTTGGAACATCAGATCTGTGGTGATAGAGTTTGAATTCTAACCCTTTTGCTTTCCATTGGGGCATTTCACCTTTCCATAGACAAGATTAGATCATCATCGATTTCTATTACATTATCTTGAGCTTCCCTCAATGTTCCACTTGGTTGGGTTCTTCTAAGGAAGAAACCTACTTATGATGGCAAGGTGCTGGTGAATAATCTCTTCAAATTATTTTTAGGAGGCATCACATCTTCAGGGATTCTTCTTATCACTCTGTTATATCTTACTATGAAGTCCCTCATTGACTCGGAGGTTTCTTTCTTCATTTGTACCAATTGGACCAAAAGATCCTAACAATATTCTATGCTCTTGAACTTTTGTTCGAATGCACTTCTTATATCCTCCCAATAGGGGACGGACCTCGGTGGTAGCATGTAGAACCATTTGGCAACCTTTCTCTTGAAGTGACTCCACAAAGAGTTGGACTGACACATCTTCATCCTCAACGCCCAACACACCACAAGTGGTGATAAATGTTGTTACATGTTCTTAAGGGAGCTGAGAATCATCCCCTCTGATTTTTGGGAATTTTTTTCTTGAGCCTTTTAGTAGCTCATGGAGTAGTTGAGCAAGATCTAGTGGACGGATGTTTCCTCCCCGTGGTACATTAGGCCTACATGCCTCACGACTACATGTTCATGCTCATGTTCATGATCCCCCATTCTATTTCTATTTCTATCTTCCAACCTTACTAAGGCTACAGCTTATATTGCTACTGCTCTTTCGTTTTCCTCAGGCTTGAAGTCTCTCAATTTATTCGAGTTGAGATCTTACTTCTTCATCAAATCTTTCCTCTCTTTCTCTAGCTTCTTCCCTGGTCTTCACATCAGTGAAGTCTACAAGGTTCTCGTTGATGTATGGGAATTCATTGTCCAAAGGATTGGCAACACTCATGTTCCCAACGTGACCGATTTCTTGAAAAGGAAGACTTTGGATTCCAAATGGCTCTTGTCTGCTTTGAAGTTCCTCAAAATTGGGATCAATTTTTACTCCTTGTCTCTGTTGCTAGGTGAATCTTCTATCTGCCAACTTGAAAATCTATGCTCTTCTTTGCGGTGCTGGAATTTTTCTTTTCCTCTCCAATTCAGTAGTGCGTTCTTCTTCAAGGTCCAAAATTCTTGTGGAAATGAAGTAGTGATTGGCACTTTGTCTATTATGCTAGATAGATTCCCTCAAATCTGAAGCAATGTCTTCTTGGATGTGGAAGAGAAATTTGGGTCTTTCAATAGGAGGGTTTCCCAAAATAGCCATGATTTTAATCCATATGGCTCATTTAGCCATTCAAATTATAGAAATTTTTATCTCTTTTTTTTTTGAATTTTTTGACCTTGTGGTTACATTCAGGTGCAGATACTGCTAAATCTGCCCCACGGTGGGTGCCAAAAACTATTTTTGAGGGAATTTTTTAGGTGGACAAATTTGTGAATTCCTTGCCAATGCTTCGAGAATCTAATTCCCTCTACTTAATTGGTGTAACTACCATGTATGCATGAGTGAGAAAGTGCGGATTTCTATGGTGGCCTCTCGGCCATGGATCTAACAAGGGCACTCCATTGACCCTGCGATAAATGCTTGTAGTTATCTGTAAGGGGGGAAATTTTCTATGAAGGTTAGAAAGGGAGTGAGAAAAGAGGTAGGAGAACTAATGTTGCAGGTAGAAAATCAAATTCCTGCACACATTAGTTAGAAACTTTAACACATGCATTTATGAGAAGAAACAACCCTGCAAATGGAAATGAGATGAGATAAGATTGCAAACTCAAATTTTCTAAAATCTCCTCATCAAAAATGCTACAAAATCCTTCTTCTTGTATTGATGCTTAAACAGAAGTTGTACATAATGTGAGAGTGCAAGAAATTTGAGAATAGAGGGAAGTAGAATAAAATTGCTATCTCCTTTGCTTTCTCTAAGTACAATGCACTCGTGAGTTTACAAGATCAATTGCAACCTATACAATGGCATGAAGAAGCCATTAAATATCTTCCAAGAAATGGTAACAACTTATTCTTTGTTAGCAAGAAACGGTTTACAATCTTTTCAGTCATTCGCATCTATTCAGATTCTTGATTCACGAAGAAACTCCAATGGTGAAAAAAACTAGATGCTTCATAATGCAGCTATTACACATGTTTTGTAACTTTGAATTTGAACTGTTCATCTTTCCTTTGAAACTTTGAACCAGAGTCATCCATGTGTGATAAATTTACTGGAGTGGGTGTGGAGGATGCCTTTTGCATTTTGTGACTTTTGGAGAAATGGCATTTTGGAACATTTTGGCCCACTCTCCTACTTTTTGATAAGGTCTTAACACATGGCCTCACTTGATTGGCGAAGGAATCGTGGCTTGCTTTATGACTTTTATCCCTTTTTACAAAAAGGCTCAAAAACATGAATTGTTCCATCGGCCCACCTTCCTGCTTTGACCTTCAATGCGAGCTTAGTATTTGACTTTTTCCTTTGTGTTTGGTGGGGCTGCGTGTCACTTTTTGACTTTAAGCCCCTTTAATGAAAACAAGGCTCAAAAACACAAATTGCTCCACCGAACCACTTCCCGACTTTGACTTTTTTGATGTGGGCTCAACATTTGACTTTTTTCCTCTTGGCATGATCGGGGTTGCAGGTCACTTTATGAATTTTAGTCCTTTTTACAAAAAGGCTCAAAACCTCAAAGTTCTCCACTGACCCACTTCCAATTAGATATGTCCACGTACCCATGGATAACAGAGCCAAAATTTAACGGGGAAGAAATGCCCCTCATTAACAACTGTGGAAAAATGTAGAGAAGAAGAAAACTCCACCATTTTGCGTCTGATTTTCAAATTTCTTTCACAAACCAAGGAACTAAAAAAAATACAAGGTTCAACGATCCATGACCATAGAAAGATTGACAATTTCATTTAAATGAGGACAACAATAAAATTTTCATGCGTCTAGACAGGAAAATGAAAAATTTATCAAAACTTGCAGACTGGAGAGTTTAAACAACTTCAAAGCATGAACTTCTCTATCTTTTTGGACTTCCAAATTTACTTGAACACTTTTGGAGGGTGTGAGCTCAAATATTTTTAATTTGACTTAGAAAATGAGGGGGGATTTTGAGGGTGACAATAGATAATATATATAACTTGAACAAATTTTCCTCTACCTGGGAACAACAAAAATATGTGACTACATTATATTTTAAAATTTTGCATCTTCCTATAATAACCAAAATTAACATTCTGTCATATTTTACAATTTAATATATTGAGGCATATGAGTAAAGAAAATGCATTCACCCTATTTCAAAAAAAATGGGTAAGTGAGTCACCAACTCCTTAGGGCTAACATTTTCTCTTTCTTAAACTTTATCATTTCATCATGGTCAAGAGTCAAGTTTACCACTTAAAAAACCAAATGTTGATTTCCCTTCTCCATCTCCTATATCTTCCATATCATCTTAATTATTCTGTAGAAAATTTTCCCTTCCAAGTAGTCATTCCCTCTAAAGAAAAAAATAGTTACACTTCCCTCTCCACCACAAACAATAGGAGGCAAAATTGTTGATCCCATTCGTACCCCTCCTCTTGCATCCCCAAATCCATGTTGATAGGAAGATGAAAATCAGACAACCAACCAAGTGATATGGCTTCTGCAAGGTAAGAAGTACTTAAGAGCTTCTAGAAGAAAATATCATGAAAGATTTTGAGTATAACTTGTCTCTCAAATTTTGGATTACAAATATCCACTCCTTGATGGTTAAGCCAACAGAGGAGGTCAAGGTTGAAGAGCCAGTGGTGGCTAAGGTTGAGTTTGCACCATAATGAAGAAAAAGAAATAGAAAAAGAAGGAGAATATCATACAATACTTACTTAGGACTCTTTTAATGCAGTGCCCATGTGGCACTTTATTTAGAGAGTTATGTTGTATTCTTATTTTGAGAGCACAATCATACATCAAGGAAGATAGAATAATCAGCTCCAAGTCCTATTGAAGAGGAGCAAATGGAAGAGATCAAATCAGAGTTTGAAGCCACTTGATGAAGAAAGCATTGGTTTGAAGATTTTTTTCTTTCATTTGAAGGGCCTGATTTGATTGATGAATCCCATGAATGGAGGAGAACCATGTGGAGTCAGTTCAAGAGGCTTCAAGTACAGAAATGGTTTCTTTCATATGAACCTTCAGTTCTTCCTTTTCCCACTTCATCCCCTTCAAACTTGTACCTTCCTTGAAGAAGAGTTTGATTTCAAAATTCATGTTTGAAGATGAGGGGAACCATTAAAATTTTCAGATCAGGAGGACACCATGGATGAGGTTGAGCACATGCAAAGGACAACAAGTTAGGAAATTATTTAGGAAAGACTTGAGGATTGTTTGATGGAGAGGACCCATGGAGATCACATCATTTTCTCCTCCATCATCCACCTTCCAATACCCATGAGGGGAATAACATGAAGGAGATATTTTATTCAAGGAAAATAGTTTGAGACTTCATAAAAATCCTCTGGAACCAAGTTGATAGGGAAGATAAAAATCTTCCATGTTCTTCACAGGAGAATGAATTTGTAAGAGCACATGAGAGATGTCATCATCTCTTCCACATGGTCCATCCCCGAAGATCTGCAAGAAGACTCCATTTTTGGAGTTAAATATCAGAGAATGGGGTTACTAATATGGACATAGACCTTAGTCCCAATTAAGGGACTTGGCAGTCATTGGAGCTAAGGGAGAAGCCAACACTCTCACCACTTGAAATTTAGAGCATGAGGGAGAGCTTCAAAGTGCCAAGGATAAATGTCAATGGTCTTAAACACCAAGTAGTGGTAGACTAAAGAGGTATTTAGGGTTTATGTTTCACAGTTGACACCTTGATGGAGTCATGTGCAATAACAATTTCCAGTTAGCCAATTTCACTCACTAATTAGCCATATTCGAGTGCCAAATAGGAATTGCATGGCTGCATAATTGTAAGGAAGGGAAGTTATTTCTCATCACCAGTAAGCAGGTTTTGTTTGAAATTAGCCCATCTCTCTTAGTTAGTTTAAAGTAGTGCTAGGTTTTAATTTAGCAAAATAAGTTCTTGTGCACACTCTGAATATCCCACTTAGTTGGTATGTATGATTTCCACAATTATATACAATAGTATGTTGTAGTAATTTTTTTTCTCATGCACAATGCATTGAAAAATATGGAAGTTGGTGAGATCAACAAAGTTTTAGTGGTATTCCAAGTGGCTTACAATGCAGATTTTGGATGTAGACTTAATTCAACCTATTAATCAGGCTATCATTCATGACTAAATGCCCAATGGGATGCTTCAATGAAACTTCAATCATTTCACCTAAAATAAATTTGACCCCATGAGTCACCAAATTGTTGACCAAAATAAGCTCACACTTATTTTTTGGTCAACTAACACCATTTTCCCCCCTTTTGTGCTTCAATCTGAATTTTTATATATTTTAATCACTTAATGTCCCTTGAAAACATTTCCATCAGATAGGAAATTTCTTCCCTTTCCGAAAATATAAAGAAGTCCTTCTAACTCCTCATATTTTGCAAGTTACGTTATGGGCCGGCGGGCCTTGGAAGGATTTTTTGCCAAAAGCGGACTTGCGGGACTGGGGAAGAGTTTTCACCAAAGGGGAAGATTGCGGTTGCGGGTCAGCGGGAGATATGTTGGCATTTTGCACTTTTTCAAAAAGTAAAGTTACAATTGCGGGTCCGCAAGCCCGGGAATGATTTCTTTTGCTAAGTGAATATGTGGGGCCGTGGAGGAAATTTTGCCAAAGTGTAAATTTGGGTGGCGGGTATGCAAGGCATTTTGGAACTTTTGTAACTTTTCGCAAAAGTCACAATTTACAATTGTGGGCCCACGAGCCCACGGAGGATCTTTGCACCAAATGAAGAAAAATGCCTAAGGCCCACAAAGGGACACGTGGCCATGTTTCAAGTCAAAGCGGGAAGGCAGGTTGCCAAAGGAACTTTGAATTTTTGGATTTTATTTAAAAGGCGTAAAGTATAAAATTAAGCCACACCTTTGATGACGCCTAGAGAAGCAACGTGTCAAGCCCTTGTCAGCTGCGGAGAAGTGGGCCGTCGAGGAAACTTTGGAAATTTTGCAACTTTTTCGAATGGCACAGTTTGTAGAGCATGGGCCTACAAGCCCGAGGAGGTTTTTTGGCCAAATGCAAAATGTGAAGTTGCAGGTTTACTACGCCTGTGGAGAAAATTTGCACTTTTGTAATTTTTGTGCAAATAGTGCAATTTCAAATTTCAGCCTGTGGAAGGCTTTTTGGCTAAAGTGAATTTTGAGCCTGCGAGGTTGTGTGAGGTTTTTTTTATAATTTTGCATTTTTGTGCAAAAGGCGCCAAAGTGAATTTCAGGCCCGCGGATCCATTTTGCAAAACTGGTTTTTTGCCATTTTTGCACGGATTCGATTCAAATATTCAAATGGGCATATCTTTTGATCCAGTGCTTGAAATTCAACAAATTTGGTACCATTGGAAAGGTCTCGACCTCCTCTATGCCATGGAAGCATAAATTATTATTTTCAGTAGGCTTTGGTGGGTGAAAAATAGGAAAACATGTCTTTCATGTCATTAATGCATGATTTAGATTGCTTTCAACTACCAATCAGATTTGATTTGATCGGCCATTCTTCCTTCTCCAACATGCCAAACAGACATGGGGAACCATGAATTTACAGATTGTAGGTATGATTTTCAGGGGCATTGAATGAAATTGGTGGTTGAGCTGGTAGGGTAGATTCTGATTTTTCCTTCTTTCTCTCTGATTTTCGACTCGTTCTATATATTGTAAACACTTCTCATTTGAGAAGGAAGAGACATTCTGGGCATAGGGAAACTCTGTCAAAATTTGTTTCCCGACTCCATTTGAGTTGTAAGCCTTCTCCTACATGCCTGGACAAGCGGATTTGTGCCTCTGAGTAGAAATGTAATGGTTTGTTCACCTTATAGATTAATAAAATCATGTTTTTGTGGTGTTTCTTCAACCCTTTCTCATGTTTTTATTGTTTCTCTGTGCCTCTCCCTTTCAGATATGGTCTTTGTGCATGTATTTCACGTTTGCAGGTGTAAGATGTTGTGTTTCATGGAGTTTTGATGGTGGATTACGATCTAGGGTTTGTGTCACTTTTGTCTGGCCTCCCTCATCTCCTTTTTCCCCTTGTTTCATCCTCCCTCAATAGAGTATCTCACCTCTTTCCTTCTCTGGTGTATCACCTGCTTTAGTGTAGGATCTCTCTTTCACTCTCTCTTTCTCTCTGGTTCCTTAGAATGGTTAGATTAGGATAGTTTAGTTTTGCCTGCATTAGAGTAGCTTGTGGCAGGTAGTTTAGGAACAAGAACCAACTTTCTCCTGGAGGTCCATATCAATTTTTACAATTCCCACAACTTGAGAGATGGTCCAATGTTATGCAGATCACACCAAATGTCCCACAAAAAACCAGGCCATTTGGGGGTGCTGTGATTTTTCACTAATAGTCCCTTATCACTCAAGAAAATCATCAAGTTAAAATCTAAAATAACATTGAGTATTGTGGTCACTCTGCCATATACTTAATGAATCTGAAAGTGAAAACAATTAATGGATAAAGATGCATATCTTTCATAAAGTGAAGAAGGTTATGTAATGTATAATTTCATGATAAAGAAGTGGTAGTGTTTGAAGTTAAGGAGCTCATTGAACACAATGATTAAGGTGAAATACCCTATGAAATTGTGAAGCTAATACAATCTAGCTAAGATGTGAAAGATATGTACAGTGAATTGTAAAAATCATCTCAGTAGGATGAAATGAAAATATTGTGCAAACAAGGTTGTTGACCTAAAGAGCATGTTTTAAAGACATGAAGAAATGATGATTTCTCTAAGTCACTGGGATATCTGAGATCTCTTTGCTAATTGATCTTGGTGATAAGTTTTATCTCAGAAGAAGATGATGTATGGTCAAGTGATACTATGTCATAACTCAAAGCCACAATATTGAAGAGTGTGATAGAAGCAGGAAGACTTCAAAGTCTGATGGTAGATGAAGTAATCTCAGAAATCTCATGAAGGTGTATCAGTCATCATGCAAGAAAGTTCCAGGGAACTAATAAGTAAAGTTCATACTCAAGATTTTATTTCCAGTGATAGTCAATGAGTGATAAAGTTAAAATGATTTGTATGTGTATACATCTAAAATGTCGACATGGTTAATTATGATTAACTTGTCCCGCAAATATACCAACATCATCCATATAATAATTAATTGCAAGATTAATTATTATTATTAATCTATTTTATCATATTTACCCTTTATCATCTATCATTTATATTATCATTTCATCATTAATCCTTTAAATCCATTATTATATTTCATTTCATCATTAATCTCATAAATCCATTATTATATCACATTATCCTTTTTTAATCCTTCACTAACATTTTCTAAGAATTTAATATTCCTATACCTTACATACCATCTACTCTACACATCCCTACATTTAGCCTTTCCATCAAATCACATCCCTGATCATATTTATTTAAACCTAATATAATCCTAATCCTAATTATATCCTCACCTCTAAATCTAGAGGCTTCTATTTCTAAAATACTCCACTATTTTCCCTCTTTTATTTTCGAATATTCAAATAATGTGCCTCCCTCCATTGAATATTTAAATTCAATGGAGAGTTCTTCCAATCATTCATTCTCATGCGTTTTCAACCATTGATCCATATCTTACATGGATCAATCTAAACCCTCCATTTATCCATTCCTCGGCTATAAATTTATCTCTCCTCCATGAGAGCCAAGTTAACAAATCCATATCCAATATTTGCCATTTTTATCACTCAATCAATCTATCATTCATATTTAATCCATTTACAATCAATGTATCATCATCTTGATCAAAAACTAATCATTCATCAAAGGGGAGGTGTTGCCCAAATCATCCCACAAAATATGAAGCAACCAATCAATCATCCAAGAGCAAATCCAACACATAAAAGGAGAAGTTTGTAATCTTGTAGGTAAGTGTAGGTATAATATCTCTCCTCTTTTTAATCCATTGCTCTATATGAGGTATTGTTGATTAGATTAGATTTAGAAATCAATTTCTTTGTTTTTGGTTTCTAACTTTTATCTAATCTTTTTAACATATACAATATGCATTCTCTGTGTTAACATGTGCATAATGAGAAGGACTAAACATATCAACTAGGGATCTTAGTTTGCTTGTTGAATCATAAAGTCAGACTTGAATTTGATTCATCAAGGTAGGAATGATTCTATTGATCTAGAAGTGGCATATCAAAGTGTGTTTGAAAGCTCTGAGATTATGTACTTGAACTATGCATTGATTTTATTGGAAGATGTCTCAGTGGTGCATCTGAGTCAAAAGTTTGCATCTATGCTAAAATAATGCAAAAGTCCAGTGATTATACAAGAAAGCCTAGTCAAGATAACCGTGCACAGTAAGATCTAAGAAGAATTAAACACAACCAGGTTCTGGGTTATTGAATGCAATCAAAAGTGCTTTGAATACAAAATGCCTTATATCCATCATGAAATGAAAGAGGAAAAAGCTAAGAACCCATGAAAAGACCATGAACTGTTAATATGAACCCATACAACTACAAGAAAGTTTAAATGATACATTAAGATATCATGAAGGTGAATTGAGCTAAGATAACATAGTACATGTGTTGAATTGATTGCAGGTGATACTGTATAAGAGTCTCAAAGGTAGGGGAAGCTTGTTGAGTTTCTCAATTTAGGTGTATAAAGGATTGAGAAGAATGTTGGGGCTAAAATAAGAGGTGTTTCTAGGTGAAATGTTTGAGTGATAGGAAACTCATTTAAAAGGAGTCAAACAGTATGTAGTAAATGACTAAGAGAGTCTTTCAGGGTTGTAGTAAAGTAATCAAGTTTTCCTCATGACTCATTTACAAGGCATGTGGCCTAGATTTTGAATTTTCTACTAGAATAGGGTGTCTCAAACCCAGGGGGAGCATTTGGACATTGTCTTGCATGCTTAGATTGATCTTATTCCTTTGAAAAAATTGTTTAGACTACACTGAAGGAGAAGTTAAGGGACATTAGTCCTAAATGGTGTTTATGCTAGCTATGGAGACAAATTTGATGATTTGAGCATGGATTTGGCATAGAAAGAGATGCATGACAAGATTGAAGATCATCATGGAGTGTATCAGCTCATGGGGAGCCCTGTTGAGGTTCATATCAGGTCCAATGGATCAAATGTGTTGTTGATTAGAGTCAGAGAAGATGGAACACAGTCCTAGGGGGAGCTTGTGGACAAACAAGTTGGTTTTCTCATGCATCGTTGTATTTAGTTGTCATTTTTTCATTTCAAGTGGCCAAGAATCCTTTGCCATAGATGTCAAAGGGGGAGAAAGTGCTATCAGAAACTAGGAGGAGAGATATGAGTTGCTGGTGTGTGTTTTCCATTAAAGGTTTCTAAGTATGTTATCATCAATGAAAAAGGGGGAGATTGTTGAACTCGGGTTATTGGTGTTGTCATAAATGTCAAGTGGAATTGATGGAAAAAGAGTGAATGGTGAAGTGAGGATTTGTAAGGGACATGAAGGTTGGCCGGTAGTGCCTTTTAATGTTGGTTTCAGGCTCACAGAGAGAGTTCATGATGGATTCAGGTTACTACAGGCTTAAAAAATGAGATGGTTGATCACTAAAGGCAGAGTGCAAGTTGGAATGCTTGGCTCAGAGGTTTTACATGTCAGATATGATGATGTTAGCATGCTCAAGAGATATTATAGAGAATTCTAGGTCGTTTGGTGGAAGTCTCAGTTGGAACGGACTCATTTAGGCATGTGTCTAGAGCCTGATGATGTGTGGAAGTTTGGTATAGGACATGAAAATAAAATGTGAACATGGGAGGAGCCTAGGAATGGTGTCTAGGAAATTTATGAATAACAACAAGGTTTACTTTAGC